>OVBB01000030.1:0-109271 GCA_900406415.1 Isatis lusitanica
GTAAAAATGAAAAAGTGTATCAAAGAAAGTGTAATTGTGAAATTGTCCCATAAAAGTATAACTACGTTCACTTACGAGTGAATTTCTTTAATGGAGGTTCATCTTAGATGGAGCTTTTAGCTGTTTTGGGAACTACGAAACTAATAACCGGTTTTTAATTAAAAACTTTAAGAGTTGGTTTTAAGATGGGGTTTCGTACTGCTGAATCCGCTGTTACTATTCGGAGCCATAGAAGCATTCTTGTCACAAATAAAACGAAATTAAAATTAAAAACCAAAACTCTTAACCAAATTAAAACACCAAAATTATAATACAATCTAACACTAGACACCGAAGAAAGATCACTTGCAAACAACGGAAAGTGCCATGACTTGCCAATTAGCATTTCTTTGTGTATCGTAGTTGGTGCCTGAAATCACATTGAAGAACAAGAACGTGCTTAATTCAATCAAATGTATTTGGTTCATATGATTACTAACTTTTTACATTCATTCCAGGGCTTTTATTGTATCTGCAATACTGTAACAGCGTCAAGTGAAAAATATAAAGGATTGATTTTCACTGCGTGACCATATATAAAACGCTAAAACAGTAAATTCTGTGGCTATAATTTTGGTGGAACATATTTCTTGTTCTTGGCTCATCATTAGTTCGATTTACCACCACTTGAGTCTTTACATGTTAGTATAAAATACCCCTTCCTTTATTTGAAGTTAGCCTTTATATTGATTGTGATTTGCTAGACGTAGCCGAAGTCGTATTGAAGAGATTGCGGATCATGAAAGATTATAAGTGAAGTGATTAAGAACACCAAGTGAGACAGAAGGGAAAGAAGAGAAGAAATGAGAGAAAAACCATTGTAGAGAAGAAAATGATATGTCTTTTATTATTTTTTTGTGGCTACAAAGGAGAGAGGGTTTATATAGGAAATTTAGTGACTCCCCATAAAACCCTAAACACCTATAAAGACTTTCTNAATTGAAGTCTGGCTTAATACAGACACTTGATGTCATACTTCCCAAATGCTAACACTCCCCCTCAAGCTAAACATTCTGGAATCACCCAGAAAATGTTTAACTTGGATTACCCATGAGTCTCACCTCATTAAAACCCTTATAGNAAGTCTGGCTTAATACAGACACTTGATGTCATACTTCCCAAATGCTAACATCTCCAAACCCTAATTAAAGCTTGAGCTCGAAGATTAGGTTTTTTTTTTATGACTTTGAATGTTTTCCGTTTTATTTGGTCATAAAACACTTGATTTTTGTACGGTGCCTGTGGTTTCATGAATGTGATTTATGAAGTTTTGTCTGAATATTATGTCAATTTCTTGTATAAGCAAATTGTATTCATGATTATCTATCATGTGACACAATCTCATCCCCCATAATCTCAGTGTTGCATGGATCCACATCTGCGTTCTCCAATGTCGAGTCGATCCCGATGCTGAATGGATCAAACTTTTCGGAATGGAAAGAACATCTTCTACTTGTGCTTGCCCTCATGGATCTTGATATCTCTCTCCGTGAAGAGCGTCCCGATGCTTTTAAACACATCGATGAAACCGAGCAATGGGACCGTTCCAACCGCATGAGCCTGATGATCATGAGAATCCGAATCCCACAAAACCTCAGAGGCGTTGTCCCTGAGGACGTGACAACAGCCAAAGAGTATCTAGCTGCGGTTGAGAAATGCTATCCGAGAAACGAGAGGTCAGAGATGAAGATGGTGGTCTCCGAGTTTTCCACGTTGAGGAAGAGACCGGACGAGAGTGTTAGAGAGTACATCATGACGAAGATGAGCGTTGCAGCTAAGATGAAGAAACTCGGGATGCATATTCCCGATGATGTCGTGGCAAGTATGTTACTCGATAGTCTCCCCTCGGAGTATGATCCTCTTAAGAGGACTTGTAGCTATGGGAGAAAGAAATGGTCGACTCATGAGCTCATATTTCACTGTGTGCAAGATGAAGATAGTTTGAATCTGGAAAAGAAGAAACGCGATCTTGCTCTGAGTCATGGTAAGAAAAGAAAGAACTTTGACGATTGATTGATTCAGGAGTAGCATAGAATAAATATATGCTTTAGATGCCATGTTTGGAATAAGAAAGCAACAATACGTTTTGAAGTTCTCCTTGTTGCTACTGTGGTTCTCAAGCAGATTTTGAGTTTCAACGTTTTTTTATTAAACTATACAATAATAATATGTTGCCTTTTTGTTTGGATGGAGGCAAATTCATCGATAAGTCATTGGAATATTTGGATGAAACCGAAAAAACGGCTTCGCCTGTCTCTGTTTTCCTATGTTTTTCTCTTTTCGCTTGTTCACTGTAAACTTTTTTTTGTTAAAACAAGACTGACGTACAAAAGAACATTCTGATACTAAAAGTTATTACCAACATCTGTTTATATACAATACCATCAGGATTTTTAGAAAAAGCTTAAGAAACTCTAAACACCAAATCCTTACAATTCAGGTGTTTCATTGATAGATTCAAGCTGTGGTTTCCACTTATTTTCGTACAAAGATCTGAGAAACATTCTCTGGTTCACAAAAACGAGCTGCTCCAGTGAAACTTGCTTCGCCAACAAGCGATCCAGCTGTTTCCTAGTTATCACCACTTTGATTCTTCTTCTTCCTCCTGCGTTAGCTTTCGCTTCATTCCCCGAATCATCCTCGGGACATACAGATACTTTCTTGATGTCTGTGTTATAATCTTGAATCTCGTTACTCTCAAGATGTTTTATGCACAAACATGCATCGGAGAGAGTCGCCAAGATTTGCTTCAAGCTCAGTTTCTTTTTCATTGTTGTGTAATCTTCCTTGGATTCAGATCCTCTGATTTAGTGACAAAGCTTTGAGATTCAACTTAGTATTATTATCTGTTTATATATATAAAGAAAAAGAGGGTTCGTTTGAATATTTATTTAAAGGCCTTCAATTATTAAAAGTATGGGGTGTGTTTAATTTGGAGTGGATGGTGAAAAAGTTGGTGGGAATATAACAGATTCGGATCAATGAAAATTCTTAATGAACAAAAGAAAACTAGAGATGAAGTCTTGACAATGTTAACACGTGTACATCATGGTCGGTTTTGCATTTAAAAACATTAATTTTGGACCGACTTTTTGATCCAAATCATATGGTTTGTCTAATACTTTGTGGGTATATCACGAATTCACGATGAAACCTATCTAAACATCTAATATTTAAAGATTAATGGCGAACTATATATGTCTTTATCTAAATGAGATTGACCTATTTCGTTTTTTTCGGTTACCACTTAGATTTTGACGAAGTTAATCTGCTCCAGAATTAATGAAAAATGTATTAAAACGGTTAATGGACGTAAACTCCTCTTTTTGTTTCTTCTTTACGTCGTACTATGATGATAGATTTGAGAGGTTCATCTGATGAACAAAGGAAGAGATTTGATTATTTAAGAGATCCCATCAGCAATTTCGTTAAATGGGGTAGGTGATTTGATAAAAAAAAGTTTCTTTTAAGTACCTTAATGTCATTTTCAGTCACCAAATATCAAATAATTCGGTTTGATTTTATGTAATTTGTCGTGGTTAATTAGATTCAGAATCAAATAATTCGGTATATAAATATATTTTATGTTCAAGTTATATTATCTTTCTGTTCAATTTAGATTTAAAAATCCTATTTAAATTCAATTTTTTCCCAATTATACTAGTCACTATTACCAAATAGTTATGTCATACCTAATCTGTCATAAACATGATTTTAGCTGCAATTCTGCGAGACTTTAAAATTTTGAATAAAGTAGAATTAATAGATTCCGATTTTGGTTTTTAAAAACTATATTATACATCTAGTTTAAAATTTGGGGAAAATAGTTGTTCTCCTGCGTTTACTTTTTTATTACAAAATTTTAATAAATATTTTACTTTCATCTTTATCAAAAGCTTACAATTAGAATTTTAAAATTACAAACAAAAGTCTATATACAAGAACAATAATTTAGATTGGATATTGACTATCATGATTTATTTTTCTTTTATTTATATAGAAAACCCCCAAAAAATCACTATGTAGCTGTAATATCCAAACGATTGGTTAATTAACTAGGATTATTTATACGCTTTTTGGTGTAAAGATAAAATTATTCAATTTAAATTCGGATTGTTTATATGTTTTATAACCTATATATAATTGAGCAATACAATGGTATCTCTCTCAACATCCTTGTCTATACAGGATTTTTGCCTATTTGTTTTTATAAAGAGATTCTATGTAGCAAAATCTTATCAAAATAATCTATTGTCTTCCACAAGTCTCCACTAGAATCTAGTTTCTTTTGCCATGTCTCTACCAAACGATGCAGAAAGAAAAATATATGTGGCAGGTCTGCCTTGGATCACAAGAACCGAAGGTCTCAAAAGTTACTTCGAACAATTTGGAGAAATTGTCCATGCTAATGTGGTTTGTGACAGAGCAACAAGACGATCAAAGGGTTTTGGTTTCGTAAGTATTTAGCAATATGTAATATGGACAGTAATTATTGATAAAGATTATTTTTGATCATGAACTTGAGTTAATAAAATCTCAGGTCACGTTTAGAGAAGCTGAATCTGCATCAAGAGCTTGCGAGGATCCAAATCCGACTATAGACGGACGAAAGACCAATTGCAAACTTGCTTATCTTGGTGCTAGGGTTCACAATAACCAATCAAACCAAACCGGTTTAGTCCCAATTTTTCCCAATTTGATTGTACCATACTGGTATGTTCATCTTTGAAATATATATATTTTTTATGGATAACACCGATCATAATTTTTTTAAAAAGTTTGGTAATATTAATTGTGTCATTGTGAGGTATACATGAAATTAATATAAACTTTTTTTGTTTTTCCATGTTTAGGAACGAGTATTACGGGCATTATTACCGATATTACCCTTGGGTTAACATCCATCCGTATTAGACGAAATCTCAATCTGAGGAACCATGAGGTTCTTGTCTGTTACATTTTCATAGTCAATCCAGTTTACTTTATTTCTGACTTTAAATTAGCAAAAGTTAATTATTATGCATCTGTAGACTTTTAACTATATCATATCGCTTCTCCTCTGTTTCAACTGAGACAGAATTTAACTGATGCCTCGCTTTTCATTGAGTCTGTCTCATTCAAACTATTTCAATAAACTGTTGGTTTAGTTGGTAAAAAAGGTTGTCGCAAGAAAAGAATAATTAACGAACAAAATCGAATCTATTTATCACAAGAACATGTTCTTTCAGTAGCAAAAAATTCTTGGATATTCGATTCCTGGTGAATCCCTGAATATTTTGGTCTGCTTCCTCGTATCTGTTGGAAAAAACATAGAAAATCCAGGAGGAAAAAAGGGCTTTATCTGATTCTTTCCTAAAGTAGAGAAAAACATTAAATTATAAAAGGTTATATGGATTTCAAGAAACACACAATATATGGACCCAACAGTCTCAAATCTTTATGCGTCAAGGTCGAAAAAGATACAACCACCATGAATTATTGAATAAAAGTGGGGGAAAGTATTCAGGTGAATTGCTTGCCCAATAGGGCAAAAACAATTCCTCTTCTTCACCTTTTTATCGTGTATAGCCATATCAACTCTCCTCTTATTTTGACCAAAGATAAGCTCTGTTTTTGTTATTATGCATCGGCGAATAATTCTATATGAACAGCTTAACATAGCTCTACAAGTAGTACTAATGACCATTAACACAACATCATCAAAATACAGTGTTTAACAGAAGGAACGATTAAACGTAAGTGAAAGAAACTATAGAGTATATCTATGGTTGATTATTCAATATATATCTCATATATCTGTAGAGCAACGAGTCCCTTGTAATGAAGCTAATGGAGCAGTGGTCATGTTCGGTCCAAAAGCCACGATGGCAACACAGTTCACATTAAACCGGTATGCTCCAGAGACAAACGTCCCGATCTTCCACCGTAGCTTCCCGTCCATCTTCATACCGATGATTACTCTACCGGCTGACCGGTCACGAACGATCTGATAACCAAAGGACTGAGCGACGGGCAGCTCATTTCCTTGGAGAGACGCCGTCAAGAGATTGATTTCTTCGTGGGACTGATAAAAAGGTGGTAGAGAGGCCTCTGAGGTTATTTGTTGTCCCCTGTACGCTGCGTACACGAGTAGCTTGTCGTAGTAGATTCCGACTTTCTTGTTAGGGTTCTTGGAGAAGAGAGTGAGCTGGATTGAGGAGTTGAGGAGATGAGTGGAGGAGGAGGAGAGGTTGAGGGTGTAGACATCGGCTTCTGTGAGGGAGAACTCGGGTTTTGCGGGATGGAGGATGAGCCAGATGAGGAAGATGATGAGGAGAAGGCCGATGAAGAGAGTTGAGAATTTGAAAAAGAGTTTCTTGCGACGGTTGTTGATGTTAATCCCTCCTTTCTTGGCGCAATGGTTTGGAGAAGTTTCGGAGATTTGAGACATTTGGAGAAGGAGAAAGAGAGAGCATGAAGAAGAAGGAGAGAAGGTGAAGGAGGTTAAATAAAGAGAGAAGTGTTTGTTGGAAGTAGAAAGCTATAACCACTTAAGCGGCAATTATCTTTGTCTTTAGAAATGCTTTTTTGACTTGGATGTTGCTTGTGAGTCTTGTGATGAATGTGTGAAACTATTGACCGTTAGATTAACAGATAAATGGACTTTTGTTTTCTTGCTGTCTTTTTTTCCTTTTTAATATATGATTGCGTGAACGTTTTAGTTAATTATTTTATTAAACCATGCTTTGATTAGTTAAGGGAAACACCAATTTTAAGATGTCAATAATTTTGTTTTTCTTGCACACTTTGTGTTTTCTTCAATTTCAAACGACTAGGCGTTGTTCAGTATTATATTCGTGCCTTGTAATTTTTTTTCTTTGGGTTTTATGCATGGTAAGTTTGTGAGATATCAATCCTGCAAAGTTAAAAGACAAAACGTCGTGGGAAAAAAAACAGATATGTATATCCATAAAAGGCATAGCTGACTTATAGAAAAAAATTAAAAGCCCGGTACAATTTCTAAAAACTTGGCTAAAGACCGGCTTCGGGTTTCTGGAGGTCCAAAACGAAACCGGAAAACATCATCTTTCCTTTTTACTAAATAATTTTTGTTTTTGTTTTTGTTTTGTTTTTTTTTTGTTTAACCTGGGGTATCCCGAGCCTATGGAAGGGCCCAGACTAATCCACAAGGGGAAGGAATGCCCACGGATAGACGCCCCTCCCAGTTTTTCAAATGGACCGAAAGCAAGGGTCCATATCCGTGTGGGTGTCCAAACAAATGTGACTTAGTTTCGCGCAGTAGGGGAATCGAACCCGTAACGTGTTTGCGTCACGGACCCGTCCCCTAACCACTCGACCACAAGCGCTCGGACAATTTTTGTTTTTGTTTACCATACAACAATAGTTTTTGGTAACTACAAGTGATTAAATTTAAAGAAACCAACAACGTAGGATTCGTTCTACAAGAACAATATTTTTAGCAACAACAAAAATAGTTGAACATAAGATTTGGTTTTGAATAAGCTTTGTGTCTATGTTGATGAGTCAAAAGGCTTGAAATATATATATTTTTTTTGTGCCCTTGAATTTTGAATGCCAGTAACACAATTTTATTTAGGTCCATTGTCTTTTATGTGACTTACTATCTTTAGTTTATTTTTAACAAACAAATTTGTATGAGTAGAATTTAGTAAAGTGGGTTTAGACTTTAGCACCACAACTGGTAAAAGCACTTTGAAAATTGTAAAGAAGTTTGGTTCGAACTTTCACCGCAATATTGTAAACAATAAAAGTTAAAATTAATATTATAAGAACTTTATATAAAATATTCTTATTCACATGAATATACACGAGTCTTACGAGTCCAAAGATCCTTTCGTTGGGATAACCGTGATACGCTCTCCTGCTCGGTTTGTAGTATTTACATGAGACAAGCCACTACGTATTACATATTTTCTAATTTTAAAATAATATACGTATTACTATGAAACGAATACAAGTACAAGAATTAACGCCTCCAGATTCCTTTAAAAAGTTTCATCCTATGAAAAGTTTAGATTTTTTCCTTCCACAAAAGCAGCTTTTCACATTTATTTTCTTTTTGAATAATTGGATAATACCTCCTTTTTAATATATTAATAAAAAGGAAAATCATACTCGAGAAGTGTATCGAACAGGATTTTATTTATTTATTTCTTCAGTCTACTTTTCTTAGAGTTATATAAACATATTTTTAATGGTTATTATAAGTAGTACGATTGGATATTAACCAAAGTTTTAGTGAAGTTTAATGACATCATTCCGTATCATCATTAAAATTCAAATTTAACAGATTGTGGTGTGTAATTGTAAATAAATTACTTCAATCGGATAAGCAGACTAGAAAAATTGTATAAATGTGGCTAATGTCATAGAAGACATGAGGAATCACTAATTGGCTTTTTCGGAGGAGAAAATTTTAATTTATTAAGAAAAAAGAAGGAAATAAAAATTGTCGAAGCATCTCAATCATTTCATGGGTGCTTTTTGTGTCTTTATGCAGCCGTTCCTTTTACGCTAAGGAAAGATAGAGCAACTCGTGTATGCATCCAAATTCCCTTTCTTTAGATGTCACAATTGCATTTTTAATAAAGGTTTCTATTGCTCTCTTAGATAATATATATACTTACTAAATCATAGAATTGTAATAATTTGGAGAACTAATTAAGTAGAAAAGACTATTCTACTATTCAAATAAACGTATTGGATCTTGGAGGAAACATACCTCTATCATACCCCTATAAGAACGTGTTATAAAAAGATACGATCATAGAAAAATGACTCTAAAATCCATTATCAATTCTCAAGGCACATTATTGTGTATTATAAGCGTAGGGACCTCGAGTTCTTAGAAGTTGAAAAAAGGAGAATTAAAAACATGCAAGATAATATTTTTATTAATTGATTTATATATTGTATTACATATATACAATGCCTTATTTGTCATATTAATGCTTTTGGTTCATGAATAAACTAATTTTAAAAGAAAAGACCCCATGGACTTTGGTAGTGTGCGATTTATAATTTTCTTCACTTCTTTTGAAATACTTTCTGAAAATTGCTCATCATCAGGATGTTTTTGCTTTGGACCCAACTTTTGGTGCATTACGGTTTAATTAATCAAACAATGAAGTGGGAAAAGAGACTATGCTTTTCCTTAGTTGGGTATCTAAAAGTCACTTTTTGTTGATTTTTCCCACATAAATTCATTTTTTTTTCAAATTAGCAGAAGAAATGTATGAGAGTAATGTTATTGGATGTATGGTTAAGTAGATGATTTTAAGGGAGATGTATTGAATATAACATTTGAGAAAATTTGAGATGGTTTAGTTTTTAATGAGTTTTTAAATGATTTTGGGGGAATTAGGGAAGTTGTTGTGATTTTAATTAAAAACTCTAGAATTCCTTTAAAAACCATGAGATTTGAGTTTTTATATTTTTAACTAAGAAATTTCACTAAAACACTTTGAAATCCTAACAACAATCATAAAATCCATTACTTAAAATATTTCCAATAACACTGGATTTCAAAGTAAATTTTAAAATTACAAATTCAATAACACTGGATTTTATGGTGAGTTTTGAAATTCATGTTCCAATAACAATGGATTTGTCATTTTAATTAAAATCACTCCAATTTTCTCCAAATCATAGATTCAATACACCCCCCTTAAGTACAACATAAACATCTAGATGAGTTGAACTTTAGAACATGAACAAAAATTGTGCAGTACATTAACAAAAGTATGAGTCAAATAATAATAAACAACTAATTTCGTTTTTCTTAGAACTATAAAACTATTTTCTTATTTTCTTTTTCTTTTTTCTATGAGAAACCATGACCCCAATGCTGTCTCGTGGGACATTGAAAATTGCTTCATCCATGGAGATATAAATCCACAAGATATTTATAAAAGAATTGTGGATTCTGTGAGAACAAGAAACTACAAGGGACCAATGACAGTGAAAGCTATTTTTGCTAAAACTATACTTACTTCTATCTCTTTAGATGGAGTAGAAAAGATGTCACCACATATAGAAATGGTCGACTTGGAATACTGTTAGTCTATTCTTCCTAAATTTATTTATATTATTGATTAATTAAAATTTGATATTTACTTCTTTGCATTCTTCTTAATTTTTTAAAAATTATTGATTAACTAAGATTTGATATTCACTTTTTTTTGTGTTGTATTTCAAATTTACAGCTTGCACCTGACAATGCTGCTGACCAAGCAATTGTAAACGACATTGAAGAGAATACACCGCCACATAACATTATGATTTTGAGTGGAGATGGCTTCTTCGAGAACATATTAAAAACCCCCAACCATATTGTATTGTTTCAGCCAATAACCATCTTCCTGCCCTTTCCTCAAGGAGAAGGTGGATTCAAAAGTAACTGTCTATTTCTTAGCTTGCAGTTATATATTATTTCTTGTGGCAATCTTGGAAGATGTTTTCAATATTCCCTGATTGGTGATCCATGGGGATTTGGATCTGGAAAGGAAGCTGGAAACACTTAAGAAGTTCAAGGCAGCATCACATGGTATGTTCCTATGTAGTGATCCAATATTTTTGGGTCGTTGCACTTCTTCATTAGAATGCTTGGTCAGGTACGATTTTCCAGATAACCTTTCCTCATATATCTGTGAGTTTCTTAGAGCATGATTAATCCAGAAACTCTCTCATAGTTTCTTATTTAATGTTTAAATATAAAAAATATTTTGAGGAAAAAGAAATGCAAAGAAAACATTTGTGAAGAGAGAGAAATACAAAGAAAACACATAAGAAACATTTCTTAAAAATCCCAAATAAGAATCAATTCCTAACTTTAAAAAAAAAATTCATCTGAATTAATAATATAAAATGTTAAGAAACCTTTTAGAATTCTGGGATGCACATAGTCTTAGGGTATTAAAAACGAAGGAAGAGAAAAAGTTTTGCTGAAATACAACCTAAATATTCAGACAAGTTGAAACTTTATAGAACCTGTACGAAAATAATGTAATACATTATAACTAAGTATGAAATCAAATAAGTGTTACATACGTTTATTCAAAAATCAGTAAACCAGTTTATTTTCACATTGTTTGATTACAAGTTATTCAGTTAACGAAAAACATTGAAAAAAAAACCAAAATAAATTTGGCTTGATCGGAGTTTGAGAATGTGTAATATCTGACATGCTTAATTACTACTAGCATGTGTTTTCTTTCAAGAATTTATTGGATTTTATTTCAAGATTCCTTTACTAGATTTAGTTGACGGAATAACTCGTCAACGTTAATTGTTTTAAATTTAATAGCAAAAGTACCTGAAATGTTTTGGAGATCATAGCATATTCGTCGGTCAGATATTTTTTTGAGTATCTGAATTACATATTTTATTTATTTTTAATCTAACTTATTTGTGATATTTAATTTGATAATTATAAATAAAAGTTAACTAGTCATAAGAAGGCATGTGTTTAAAAAGTATCTCAGAAGTTCTGAGAATATGTCAAATGAGGACCGCTTCTCATTCTCATTTTTCTTTTTTATGTTTTTTTATTTTTTTTTTATTGTAAGAAATTTAGGTAGATACTACCGATAAAGAAGCTTTTAGTGTGGCTTCGACGCTATATCAGCTAGTTTTATATATTTGGGGCATAGAGTTTAGCTCAAATTTTTCGATGTGGTTTTTCGTTTGGAAGGTTATTTGAATACTATGGCGGTTGATTCAACTTAAATAAAGTCGAGACGAGAAAAAGATTTAAAGAAATGAGGTTATAGATTTTTCCTTGCATATTTAAATAATTTGTGAATTTACCTTTTTTGGCGGGCCAACCGAATAGGGCAGCATGATGTGAACTCAGATTTGTTGCGAAGCTAAATGAACGTTTGTGCAACTTGGAATCTTCATTGCATCGCTCTAATTAAACCATTAACCATGGAAGAAGGGAAAATACAGAGATTTGTAAGATAAATATACTATCAGTACTACTCTCGTATGATATGTTAAAAAGGAAATGATAATACACTTCTCGTTTGTGTAAAAAGTTCAGCGAAATTAACACTCGACCTCTAGTTGTTGGACATGTGTTTTAGAAATGAGGAAAAAAAAAAAAAAAAACTATTTTCATGTTTTGTGTGTGTCATCTTTTTATCAAGCTTATGCCAATCTTCTCCGTACGGTTCCACAATGATGTGAAACCCATGACTCAAAAACAAAGATGTGATGAGCATTGTTAATGGGGCGATAAAGATTCTTAAATGTGTCCTCTCAAGCATGAACGTTGTGCGATGTATCCGTGGTGAGCCTTTGGTCACATGATTCTTTTTCTTTCACCTCTAAAACAACAAGGTCGCAGGGAAAGGTCACATGCTCGTTTCTTGCTTCCCAAGAAAGCCCTAAACCAGCTTGAACCTCTTGATCTCTACCCAAAACTCATAACTTTTCACCCGAGCTCCAGCCTTCACAAATGGAATAAACCGATGCACAACTACTCAACTCAACCTGTTGTATTGAATCATAAGCCAAGGCCAAGCCATACGTCAAAACCAGAGGTTGAGCCTTGAATTAATTTTATGACAACAAAAAAAGAAAGGCTCATCATAATTTTAATCCTTGTACAACATGGCAAAGCATTAACAATATGATTGGGCTTTAATCAAATGGGCTTTAATCAAGTGGGCTTTAATGATCTATAAAGCCAAGATCTCACTATGTCAAATACTTCACATCCCACACCGGTTACATTACTAATGAACAAAGCAGAAACTGAACCATAAATAAGAGGCAGAGCTTATCGTCTTAAATCACGGAGCCGTGCAGTGAGGACAAAGCGAACTATTCTTTCGCCTTTTACTAAAGAATACCGTGTCCTCTCTGCTCTCAAGCGGCATACGCCTATTTTTGGAAGGGTTTCTATAAACGAAAACCCCCCACCACTTCTTCAGTATCGAAATTTATAATGATCGAAGCTTCATGGATGACAAAAAAATTAATATTTTAGAATATTTCCACATTATATGGTAAGTTTGTCCCACACCATGTGATCGTATGAGGTGAATACGTTAAAGTTCGTGGTCTATAATCTCGGAGAAAGTAACCCACATCGGACTAAGAACATATGAGTTTGTATAAGAGAAGTGTTGATAACCTCAACATCAGTTACTGGATTGAGAAGATTCCGGCTGGTATCCACCATGTCTGCTTATCAGCCTTGCTCTTGCACTTGAACTTTGCTAAACCTTTCTCTGTAGTTACTCCAAAACAGAGCTCTTCTTCTGCGTTTTATGTTTTTTCTTTACGTTTTGCAGGTCGGAGTTTTACTCCAAAACAAAACAATGCACTTGAATTTGCAGTCACCAGTAATTTTAGGTAGTAGAAGGAACATGTGTTCAAGTTTAATCAGTTTTAGAGAAGTAGAGAACACAAAATCGACTTGGAAAAATAATGGAGTTTAAGTAAAGATAGGACATGTTCCGATTTTTGTTTTTTATGTATATTTAATATATATTCGGATTTATTCAATTTAAAATATAAAAATATGCTGCAAATGGTTTACGTTTATGAACCTTTTTTTTTTTAAATGTTACAGAGTTGTCCCAGATTACAACTTATTTATTAGAAAGCAAAAAGTCAACAAAGATATTTATTTGGATTCATTCCGAAAAAACTAAAAACTTAAAATACAATTGTAGTGAGCCGATTTGTCAAGTGTAACTCTCCTAGTGAAGTTACCAAATTCCTTCAACTTGAGCTGCTCTATAAATTATTAGTTTCTTTTGCTACCAAAATCATCTCAATCAAGCAATTCATATCTCCTCTAATATGAAAAGAAAAATAAATAAATAGCAGGTGCAATTGAAGGTAGGATACAAACTATCTTTTCCACAATTTTAGTCGTGGCTCTGTGTGTCACTATGCTCTTTTCATACTGGTGCTATCCGAAGTATAAACTATATTGAGGATTAAATAGATATCATTTGCCCATGTACTTTGTATATTACTCAACGTTTCTTTCAACTTCTAATGTAGAAAGTTACTCACTTATATTGCATAGATAACCTTTAAAAAAAAATATTGCATAGATAACAAAGTACGTGGTCTATAATAACTTTGAAACAAATTCATTACTAGAGAAATCATCGGATATTATGTATGGTATAATAGTAAATGTATAGTATAGACGACAGTCACGACACACAATATTTTGGCTCTACCACGTTAGACATGGGAGTGAAATTGTTCAATTACCGGATACCAATAAAAACAAAAAAAATGGGCTCACGGTGCAAGTTGCAGTTATTTTTTATGTTATAAAAATAGTATTAAAATTTCATGCATGCATTAACAAATAACAAATATAGATGATGTCACTTACCTCTGTATAATGAACTAACGTTTTTGTTTTTGGTTTTGTTTTAATGTTAAGAAAAATGAACTAACTTACAAGTAGCAACCGCAAAACAAAAGGAGATATTACAAAACTGTGCCAACTTTCAATAACAAAAGACAAACAAAACAAACTTGGCCAACTTGTTACATGACGTACGACTTATTAAGGTTTTAAAAACAAGAAAACGTGTTTTGTTGTTTTTTAATTACCTCAAAGTTCAAACGGTATGACTAGACATGCAAAAGTTGGCGGGAGTTATAACGTGTCCATCAATAATGTTTTATAAATGAGTATTTTTTCATAAAACCAATGAAAAGAAAAAAGAAGAGAATGAATGAGATGGAGTTTTACCATTTGAAATATTTTGAGAACTTCTTAAAATGTTTTTGCTGAAACATGTTGTATTATTATGAATAGTTTAGCTTTTTTTTATAAGATAACTAAATTAGTCTAAAATATTAATACTTATATAAATGAGATATCTAAAAAAAAATCTAATCAATGAATATGATTTTACAAACTTTTTTTTTTTTTTTTTTTTTTAAAAAAATTTTANACTTTACATTAATGGAAGCAAGTAAGAACAATCATTGCACGTATATCTCGTGGACAAGCAAGCAGGCATCTAATAGAGAGGGAAGAGTAAGATTAAAGGATATATACAACTCATGCTTCAACCAGGAAGCTCGCGCGGGCTCGGCCACAAAAGACAGAGAAGGCTAATTTCACCTGAAACGAACGACGGCTATAGGAGAATAGGCAGAAGCCCAACACAGTGATGAGAGCAAGACAACAGCCGACTCTAACACACGACGTGTAACAAAACACAACACATCCTAACACAATCGATCCTTCGAATGCAGGAGGGATCGCTTCAAAATCACAAAACCAAGGCTAACCAGTAGCGTCAAGGTAGCTAGCCTCAAAATGAGAGCAAACAGAGCCACAAACTAACGAGATCACTCAAACCACAATCGATTTTTACTAATAATATGGTACGTTTATCAGGATTTTTGGTAATATTAGGAGAAAATAACTTAATCTCCAAAGGTGTTCAAATTAGAAGAATAAAAAACACAAACTTCTTTATAAAAACTTTTTAATTATCCAAGTTGTCATTGTCTTTAGCAAATGAATCAATTTAGTGTTACCGTCTTCATTCAAATCATGTTCTACTTGAGAAAAAAACAACAACCTAAAATCATATAAAAATCCCTAATTTGGATTTTCAAAGAAACTCAAACCATCCAGAGGCAATGATATCATTATCATCTTCCTCTACACAATCCCACCAATTCTGTCAAGAAGGATGATTGGGTTGCAGGTTGCTTATAAAGCTTTTGGACCAACGAGGTCGCGTTGTTACAGAGAAGTCACGGTTTAGCAGTCTTATATTCGTGAGATTGCTTGCGAATTCCAGCATTGTAATTATTGCACTCAATGTTCTAATTATTTGCAGAGAAAGAGTCATTAAGGTTTCATCTTGAAGTTTCCTCAACCAGATTTCGTCGTAGGATTACATGATTTTTAGATTCTTAGATTTTGAGACGTTTCTATCCATTTATGTTTTATATCAGTTGTACTATTGTAGTAACGTAAGTATAAAGGAACTAATTAAAGAGACCTTGATGTTGACCAAACATGAATTCGTTTTACCCAAGTCAACGCACACTTGGGACTAAAACGTTAGTAAAGACATCGACGTTTTTTTTTCTTCTAGCTAGTTTGATACTCTTAAGAATTATACTAAAAAATTTTCCTACATATTGTACTTACATGTAGTGTACGTAGCGGCTAAGAATGTGTCACTAACGAGCATAAAAAACGTGAAGAGCATAAGACAAGATGGTGTAATCAATGACAGCTTGTTGGAGTAAAAGTGTCATTAATTAATATCTAAAAGCTAGGATTTATATATAGCGAATAATACTACCACTAAAAGCGACAAAGTTGAACCCTTTTGCATTTTTTAACCAACATGTACTGGTCACATAAATCATATACTATAAGACGTTGATCACCATATCATGACTTTCGAGTTTCGGCCAATAGCATGGATCATGAAAACGTATGACATAAAGCTTACATTATCTTACATTTGGAAAAGTATATATAACTCATTATCTTTGCTATAAACATAACTATCGAATATGGACATTTCTACCTGTTTTTACAAGTTGGTGGATCACACCTATCCACAATACATAGGTTATCAACTTATCATATTTTAAATTTAAACACTGGGGACATTTGCCCCCTCGAGCTTCTTTGCCCCTCGAATATAGATTGAGTTGATAGAATCAAACTTGGTGTCGCTGATACTCAATGAGCTAGTTTGGTAAACATATGAGAGTTTTGTCTTCTAATTGATGTTTAAATGTCTCACATTCTATATACACAATATTAAGCTATCTAAATTTGAACCAAAGCGAAAAAGCAACATTCAAAGTAACTTGATAATGTAAGCTTTGTTTCCTGAGTACTAAGCTTTCCTCTCATGTCGGTTTGAATATAGATATTTAGGAGTTGAGCTCCGACGGGAAACTTTTTTTCAACATAAAAAAAAAAATATATCCGTGACGATATGGATATACAGGCATGTTCTTAAATCTTGATTCCTTTTAAGAAAGACAAGACTTTTTCCTTTGTAGTGATGTGTAGGGTCGAATTCACGTTTTTTTTGTTTCATCAAAAAGTTGTAGACATTTGCTATCATGCTATGCATCTATGTATCTAAAAGAAATTGAATATGGAAGATACTTCTTCACTAATTGTAAGATGATTTACAATTAGCTGTATATATACGAGTATCTTCTGTATTCTACTTCTACAAAGTTTCTACACAAGTATAGAATGACGTGTCATATTGAAGAAGATAATGTAAATATGCAGTGTCATAGTTTGTTTTAAAAGTAATGCAATTTGTACGAGTTATCCTCAATATAATTTTAAATTTTGAAATTGAAATATATGTTACAAACTTCAAAATGTGCAAGTAGTTGTTTCCCTTTGAGGTTTTATAACTTTTCTGTTCCTTTTGTAAATAAGGATATAAATAGCTGGTTCTTAGAAATAAAATGAAAAATAATGGAATACTTTATTTTATTCTGCACAATGTAGGTGACTGAATGGGAAAATTAAATTCTTCTATAACTCATATTCATCACCCATTCTACACACATATTTATTTCTTTGTTAATTTGTTTCAATCTCACCATATAGATATGACTTACAAGAGAAGGAAGTGGCCAAATTAAACTAAAAATCTTGTATTTATTTATTTTCTCGAAACAAGACATAGAAATCTAGTAAATTTGGTAATTGCGAAAGTTGTTGTTGAATACTCACTCTTACACTAATCTTGAATTCAGTATTCATTTTGCAGATAAGTTATGTTACTGAAAACTTTTTGAAGATTCAAACATTTATAAAATGTAAATAATTATTTTTTAAAAGGCTACAACGATTTAATAAATAAACAAACAGATAAACAAAAAAAATGCTCTTGGTCAGCACATGTATATAATTTTCCAAATATTATCATAGTTAGTAAAAAATAATCTATCTGTACTGAACAAAACACAACAACAAACAAAAAGGTTAAAAAATCTATCTGTACATAACCAGAGACCAAAGTACCCTTTAACAGAGTTTTGTGTATGTACTTTACACCGTACCCAATCTCTTCTTCTTTCTTTATAAATACACACTCTCCTCTCCTCTCTTTTTCTATCATTCACATCTTCCTTGTGAACCCAAAATTTTCATTCTTTCTTGTATGGCAATAACCCTTTTGTCTCACGAGGTATCCGATCTCTGTATCGGAAAACCGCCGCTACGGTGTCTCTCCGCCGTCACAGCCACCGTCGCTGACGCCATCGACGCCCTCAAATCCTCCGACGAGCCTTTCCTCAGCGTCTGGAGCTGTAATCACGACGAAACCAATGATGATGATAGCAACAAGAACAAGTGCGACTGTGACTGCGAGTGTTTGGGTAAGATCTGTATGGCAGATGTGATCTGTTACCTATCTAAATTCGACAAGAACGTTTTGTCTCTTTCCTCTGCTTTCGACGCATCTGTCTCTGTTCTTCTCCCCTCGAAATCTCGTCCCGTCGTCGTCCATGTCCAATATTCCTGCAAGTATGTGACAATACATCAAAGATCAAGACATTGTGTTTCTTAAATTTCTGTTTTTTTTGTTTTTTTTTCATGTTCATGAGATTAAAAATTTTGATCTTTCAGGTTAACTGAAGCCATTGATCTGATAATCGGAGGAGCACAGAATCTGATTGTTCCGATTCAGACAAAACCAGTCACAAAGAGAAGACAACAGAAGCTTCTGGTCCGAAACGCTGCCGTTTCGCTCACCGGCGGCACCACAACAACAACCCACAAGAACAGCCTCCAGTTCTGCTGGATCACGCAAGAAGACATAATCAGATTCCTTCTCGATTCCATCAGCGTCTTCTCTCCTTTACCGTCGCTCTCTATCTCCGATCTCGGCGTCATCAACAGCACGCACACTATCCTCGCCGTCGATTACTACTCCTCCGCCGCCTCTGCTGTTACCGCCATCTCTCGTGCCATCGCAGATAACATCTCCGTCGCGGTGGTTGACGGTGGATGCGATCTTGAAGACCCACGCATGGCTCTCATCGGCGAGATATCGCCCATGACGCTCGCTTGCTGCGACGAGTCCGCAGCAGCTGCGGTTGCTACACTCTCCGCCGGCGATCTCATGTCGTACATTGACGGTAGTGGTCCGCCGGAGAGTCTCGTGAGAGTCGTTAGGAACCGTCTTGAAGAGAGGGAGATGGTGGGTTTGATATCACTCGTCGACTCCTTGTCGACGTCTTCGGGGTCTTCTTCGTCGGATGAAGAATCTCCGGCGGGGAGAACAACGACCAAGTCGTACGGGAGGTCGGTGAGTAACGCGGCGAGGATGGCGAGGAAGTCGGTGGCGATAGTGTGCAATCGGAAAAGCTCGTTAATGGCTGTGATGATACAAGCGATTGCTCATAGAGTGAGTTACGTGTGGGTGATTGATGAAGATGGTTGTTTGATTGGTATGGTTACTTTTGTTGATATCTTGAAGCTTTTCAGGGGATTTTTGGATGATCAAAATTAATCATCACTCTCCAGTTTTACATTTTTGTTTCTTTTTGTTTTGTTAGAGTTTACTTTGATAAGTTCTTTTTGTGAAAGATGCCCTAAGACAAAAGTTGTTGAGGAATATTTTGGGTTCTTGAAATCATGATTTATGGATCTCAGTGACAGTCTTAAATCTTGATTTTCAGTTGGTAATCTCTCTTATCACATGGACCAGTGTTTGACAATAGAACTCGAAAACAAAGATTCAGTTTTGCCTCCAAAAGAATTATTGATAGCCTAGTGGATCTTTAAATTCGTCTTTTAATTGAGTTTGCATAGTAATCATGTTTGTAGATTTTTTTGGATTTATTCAAGGCCATGTGTTAGGTAGTGTTTATAATTTAAGCCTGATAAACTTGAATCAGTAATTATGTTCGTAGAACACGTCTAATCCTAAACCTTAAAGAAGGCAAAGTTGATTAGTCTCGTGCATAAAAGCTGTGTAAGAATGACATTGTTGAATCTAAATGGACAATAGAAACAGAAAAAGCCATCAACAGTACATGGATCGTGATGTTGATTGAAGAATATGAAAGATTGATTAATTCTCTTTGCATAGCATAAAAAGATTGATTCTCTTTAGTTAATTAGTACACACTTGACTTCACTTTTGTTTTTTAATGAACATACACTTAATTAGTACAAATTTGATATTCCGGCTACAATACATATGTCCAAAGATTTGGTTTTAGATTTGTACAGCTAGCTTCTAAAGTGCTAACGCGGTTGGTTAAATGCCACGTGATATTAAAATCGTCCATTGCTTTTGGTACATGTTTTAATAATGTGTTCTCGTGCGTCTTTGTCTCGTTTTAATTGTAAAAAGTTGACTGTTTCAAAAAAAAAAAAACGAAGAAGGTGAAAGTTAGTTGAGTAATTAAAGGCGGGTTTGTTTAGAGATGATCATATCTTGTGGGTCTGACAGCAATATATGCGGTGTTAATATACGTACCGATTCAGACTAATTTAAGCATGACCTCGTTAGGTAATATTAATAATGTAATACTAATGTGGATGAATTGTATGGTACTAATGTCCTACTTATATGGCATAATATCACTTTTCTTAATCCTTTCTCAAACATCGGTATTCCGACAATTATTAAGACTAAGACAAGTAGCAACTCAGTGGTTGTAAATCTCACTTGGGAATGGGTTAACATGCTTATTTATGGACATCACCTTTGTCACTATTCGGTCCAGTTATCTCGTTTTTAGGCTTTCTGAGGCCGCTCGAAACAGGTGTCTCTTTGACGAACAACTCTAGCTAGCCTCAATGTGGTCTGGCCATTCGTGGTCAATTGGCCCAACAAGATCGTACAGAATGGACTCATGGAGCCACTCCAAACTCACTTAGAGCAAGCTTTTGCGTGAGGAAGAAGAATGTCAGATTTGTTCTCGTGGTTTCGCTGAGGCAGTATGTAGACAAGCCATTGATCTTCTTCGGATGCTTAGGTAGAGCCAACTTCTTCACTGTAGACTCACCGTTGGAAGAAATTGCTTCGATAACGAGAACCTAGCTTCCCATTTGTTATCCATCTGAACCTACCTGAAGATGACATTCAAACGATTCTATGGCACAATTGATAACTAACTCTGGTGGCCACCCATATCAAAGTTGGGATTTAGAACCGGAGCGGAATCGGCATGAGTTGTTGACTTGTTGTCAACGACAAAGAAATGCTTCTTGCTTCAGACAGAGGCATGGTCCTTGCTTCTGATTGGAGAGTTAGCACCTATAATAGTACGAGAGCGAGGGAAAGCTTAGTGGCAAACATCAATATATATATTCTCAAAACAGTAAGACGTGTGAATGCTTAGTGGCATTAGCATCAATACGCCTAATACGACATAGAATGATGAGCGATGCACTCATATCTCGATGAAACGTTTCATTTCTTCCTCTCCGGATCTGATACATCACAATTTGCTGTAAAAAGAAAAAAATAAATAAGAAGAAAGAGCTTGTTTTGTCATAGAGAAGGAAACGTATTCATCGATCAAGTGATAAAATGAATGTAATCTTGCAGAGTTGATGCTTCCCTTCCTGTTTTCAAAAACTCACGGCTCTACGAGTAGCTGCATCATGCAAGATTACAAGTTTAATTGAGCTTGACATTTTTTTTTTGTTAATCCATGCAACTCTTACAGAACCATATTGGAAAGTAGTAATATCTATAGACACAAGACTGACTAAAAGCCCTTACAAAAACGAGCCGGCTAGAAGTTGCTAATAATTGAAACACAAGCAGGAAAATTCGTTAAATAAACAACCATGGAGTATTTGTACTAAAAAGAAAATACACCATAAAGTAATTTCTGATTCTGTTAGTTTTTTGTTGCCTTGTTGGCACACACGCACACGAATGGCTTAACAAAATTTGTACTTGTAAAAGCTGTATAACTGCGAAGTAAAGACTAATGTGGAGCCCTCCTCGAAATTTCTTGCGGATTTTCGCTTTTCTTTTCTGTTTTCATGGATTTTGCAGGTTCCCACTGCCTAACTAGAATTGTTAACAATTTAACGAATTAACAAATAAAATAAAATAAACAGCAATTTCGAAGACCTCATATTACAATGCATTTATTGCCTCTAGGTAGCTTCCAGTTCCAGCTAAAGGCTCCGAATGGTGAACGGTTTTTGAGTGGTGCGGAACCAGCGGTTTTTGGGCGGTGCGGTTTTTACAGTTATAAAAATGTATAGATACATGGTATATGTAGAGATTTTCGGTACTGTTAAGTGCGGGTGCGGTGCGGTTCGATGTTACCATTCACAGCCAAAGTTTCTTAGTGGACATCTTTAGTCGTCATTATTAATAACTTTCTTATAAGATACTTTCGAAAAGATAATCACATCTGATTCATTAATCAATGTAGAATTACGTAGTTACATGATACACTAACATTTTACATGAGTACAATATACAACTGAAGAAACAAATTTTGACAACAAGAATCTTTTCTCACGGTACCATGAACATTTTCTAAATTAGATAAATAATTGTGGATTTTTTTCTTTTCATTTGCGAAAAAGAGTGATATTTTTTTTAAAAAAGAAGAAGAAGAAGTGGGTCCCATACGACTAGGACTGAAAAGTGAGAGAGAGAATCATATCATGTGGGGAGAAGCTTGTCTTCGGGTATCTGTCGAATCTTCGCTACGCCTTTCCTTTGCTTTTTCTTTTTCTTTGTCAACATTTATTATTTATTTTCATTTGGTCGGCTCAGCACAACAAACCATGACTGACTCTGCACATGAAGCTTTTATGAACCACTTGTGACCTCAAAAACATCTTTAGATTTTCCTCACTGAGAAATATACTTTGTACTTCCGAAAATTCCCGAGTTCATTGGAGTCGACAAATCTTATGAGACGAGTTTCAAAATTTTTCTTTTTTCTCTTTATCGAAGTTAAAGTCTTAGTTTTTCTTCAGACAATCAACATTAATTGGATTCGACCGGTTGTTACTTCTCTGGATGTCGAAAGGTTAGGATTCGGAAACTCAAGAACTCAACGGATTCTCTGCTTTTGTTTTGAGTAAGTTTCCCAAAGTTTCAATTTTTTCGTCGGCCAAGAAAGTTGCGTTTTGTGCAAAACTCCACTGGAATTTGGGTTAAAGAAATGGGAGAAGGAGAAGAAAACGAAGCAGAATCAAACGAGAGGTCGTTGGCGTTATCTCCTACTTGGTCCGTTGCTATAGTGTTGACTGTCTTCGTCGTTGTTTCTTTGATCGTTGAACGCTACATTTATCGTCTTAGCACTGTGAGTAGCCTCCATATTTGATCTCATTATGTCTCCTGCTTCTTTCACCTTTTTTCTAACTTCTGTTTTTAATGGCATAGTGGTTAAGGAAGACAAAGAGGAAACCTATGTTTGCTGCATTGGAGAAGATGAAAGAAGGTTTTTTCTTTGATTAACTAAAAAGCTTTTTGTGTTTTGGTTTCCTAAATATTTGTTTCTTTTGCAGAGTTGATGCTGCTTGGCTTCATATCACTTCTTCTAACAGCTACATCTAGCACAATAGCCAACATATGTGTCCCTTCGAGCTTCTACAACGACAGATTCGTTCCTTGTACACGATCTGAGATCAATGAGGAGCTTCAAAAC
Source organism: Isatis lusitanica (assembly GCA_900406415.1). Lineage (NCBI taxonomy): Eukaryota > Viridiplantae > Streptophyta > Magnoliopsida > Brassicales > Brassicaceae > Isatis > Isatis lusitanica. The sequence goes on from OVBB01000030.1 coordinate 23,704, forward strand.
GAATCATCTATCAAGAGGAATCTTTTGACAAAATCCTTCTTCTTCAACAACTTTAGAAGAAAGTTGGAAGGCATTCACCATGCTACTTGCAGCGAGGTAACACTTGAAAGGTTTCAAATCTTTAGTTTTAAGCATATAGTATCTCTCTGCTGGTCATTTTTTGAGGGACTACATTCACATCTCGCAGGGGTATGAGCCGTTTGTTTCATACGAAGGGCTTGAACAGTTGCATCGCTTCATCTTTATAATGGCGGTTACACATGTAACTTACAGCTGCTTGACCATGCTCCTTGCAATCGTCAAGGTAGTATATCTTTCTTCTCCATAGATAAGCAACTCAGTGTGTTTGATCTTGGAAGAATCTCTGTTTTCAACATGTTTGATTGGCCTGCTTCTCTTATCCAGATTCATAGTTGGAGGATCTGGGAAGATGTAGCTCTCATGGATAGACATGATTGCTTAACTGGTGAGCACAAAAGAATTAGTCTGCTCCATTATACAATTAAGAGCAGAGATGGAGTGCTGTTACTATGATGCTGTTAACAAGTTTCTTTAACATTATGCTTTGTTTGCTTGCTCATTGATGTGGTTTAAAGCTTTGGTTATTCAATATCCATGTCTGAAGTGGGGAAAGATTTGATAATTTGTTTTTCTCTCTTTTTGAGGCAGCTGTGGCACGGGAAAAAGTGTTACGAAGGCAAACAACTTTTGTTCAGTACCATACATCAGCTCCTCTGGCCAAGAATAGATTGCTTATATGGGTGGTATGTTTTTCACCTCCTTTCTCTATGAAGCTAAGTTGATAGCTTTTGGAACTCATGGAGTAGATATTGCTTCAGCTATTGGTTCAAACAGACTGATATGTCTTTGGTTTTTATGCTTGCAGACATGTTTCTTCAGGCAATTCGGACATTCTGTTGTTCGTTCTGACTATCTAACTCTCCGGAAGGGATTCATTGTGGTGAGTGAGATACTCCGTTGCCATATGAATGTTTGCTCTCACCACTCTCGTTTTCAACTAGTCAAGTTACAACTATATATAATGGGTGCTTGTTTCCATTTCGTTCTTTCTTTTATGAGCAGAATCACCACCTCACATTAAAGTACGACTTTCACAGCTACATGATTCGTTCTATGGAGGAAGAGTTCCAAAGGATCGTTGGTGTAAGGTGAGCTAACTCACCTTGTAGAAACATAGAAACATAGTGTGATATATCCACTTCGCTTTTTATCTATCAAATTCTTAGATCTCTTGTTTTCTCACTGTTTCAATATGCTAATATGTCCATCACAAATCACATTGTATTAATTAGTAACTGAACAATATTTGCTTTGATGTTCTTCTGCAGTGGGCCGCTTTGGGGGTTCGTAGTTGCTTTCATGCTCTTTAACATAAAAGGTATGACTAGACAGAATGACCTCATGTTAGAAGATTTAAGTTTTGAAACTTGCTTCTTGCTATTGCAGGATCAAATCTCTATTTCTGGATAGCAATCATACCTGTTACTGTAAGAACTACATTTTCATTTCAGTATTCCTCTCTTTCTGTTTTTGATCATGACAGCTTAGTAAAAACTTGAACTCCATTTTTTTTTCTTAGCTTGTTCTTCTGGTTGGTACCAAGCTGCAACACGTAATAGCAACTTTGGCATTGGAGAATGCTGGTTTAACAGAATATCCTTCCGGAGTTAAGCTGAGACCTAGAGATGAGCTCTTCTGGTTCAACAAACCAGAACTACTCTTGTCTCTTATCCACTTCATTCTGTTCCAGGTTTGCAAAATCTTTCCTGAACATCATCCTTAGATCACATAATGAAAACACTTTTGTCTTGGCAAAACTTGAAGCTAATTGTTTTCCATCTCCAACAGAATTCTTTTGAACTGGCTTCGTTCTTCTGGTTCTGGGTATGACAAATGAACCTTATAATGAACTGATATTTTTGCATGCTTATAGATTTGTCTTTGAACTTACAATACATTGATTTATCTTCAGTGGCAGTTTGGTTACAGCTCTTGCTTCCTTAAGAATCATCTCCTTGTTTACTTCCGACTTACTTTAGGGTAATGAAACCTTTTTTATTCCTTCCCAAAAGTAGCCTCAAGGCTGTTGCTCATGTAATTGGTTTCCTCTTTGTAGTTTTGCTGGACAGTTCCTATGCAGCTACAGCACACTGCCACTGTATGCATTGGTCGCTCAGGTAATTGAGAAAGTTTGTTGGAGCTTTCAGTTTCTGGAAACTCCTTGGAGGATAATGGACTGTTTCATCTCTTTGGTTCCTAGATGGGAACGAACTATAAAGCGGCTCTGATACCACAGAGGATAAGAGACACGATTCAAGGTTGGGGAAAAGCGACTAGAAAGAAAAGAAGACACGGTTATTACGGCGATGATTCGACCGTTAGGACAGAAACAAGCACGGTTGCATCTATCGAGGAATATGACCATCAAGTGCTTGATGTTGCGGAAACTTATCCACAACAACAACAACGACAAGAACAACAACAGGGTATCGAGCTTGTGTTGCAGCCAATCCAACCTCGTACTGCTTCTGCTTCTGTACCTAATGAATCTTCAAGTAGAGTTGGAACACCTCTTCTTCGACCTTGTGTCTCCATTTCTTCAGCAACGAACTCTGAGCTAAGAATGGAACCTATGGAACCACTGTCGAGATCATCTTCGTTGCCAGTGAGAAGAGAGTGATACGTATAGTTACTAAGATAAGTCCCGGTTGTGAGAATTGATTTAGAGGAATATATGTTTGTTTGTAGGAGTAATTTCAGTAGAAAACATAAGGTCTTGTTAGCTCCGAGATGTCTCAATGGAACATGTATAACAAGTATAAAACCAAACTAATTATATCAACGAAACTATCAATTATCTCTCTTGCTTGTTTTTTTTTTTTTTCCTTTCAAATTGAACTTCACAACGGTTGATTTTGATTTCAAGTACCTTATGTACCGGTCTATAACTCTTCAAAAAGCTCTTAAGAATTCAAATTTAATGGTATCAATCTAGTTCGCCACAGTTTCACCATAAAGTTTTGGTTCTCAAATCTTAACATTCAACTCCTGGAGTTCTCGAGATAATATTGAAGAATCGAGACCACATCTTTCAACATTAGGAGGTCAAATTATACAAAATCCAATAGGACCAATATATTTTCTATTTGATTCTGGCATGATTGACTTTGGAAGTAAAACTTGGAAAGCCTTCATGTTATCTTACCAAAAACATTTGTTGGTATAAGTGGTTATGTAGTTTATAATTATTGGAAAATTATCCAAACCGAAGATATGAATCAAACTAAATTAGAAGAAACCAAACCGAATTCGATAGCCATAAATTTTAGAATGGTTCCCTTTTATAAAATTTTTAAGCTACCAAAACTGAGTTAGAAATTAAATAAATATTCAAACTTTCTAAAATAATATTTAAAATTGTATTTATATTTAGTTATGTTTTAGATCAAAAAAATTGATCTAAAATTTGTTAATACTTAAACACAATTTAGGAACATTTAAAACATATAGCTTAGTTATAGTTATATAAAAAAATACATATATATATATATACCATATAGATCACAAACTTTCGTACCCGGGGCTACCCAAAATTCGATAGAACCAAACCGAACCAATCTGAATAACCGACCTAATTCCATCTTCTCGTTGGTCGGAGGGTTTTATTATGCAGAAAACTATTTTTATTTATTTCCTTTTCCTAAATTAATTATATTTTCCGCTTGTACCCGTTTTCTTTCGGACAGTTATTTTTTGGTTTTGTATCCTCCACGGCGGCGTCGAAACCCTAAACCCCAGACTCGAAAGCTTCCGTCAATCTCTAATGGAGTCTGAAGCTAATACGGAAGCTCCAGCTTTCGTCTACGATGCTCTTCCTCCACTTTGTTTCTCAGACTCGAATCAATCTCCGCCGTCGAATCAGTCTCCAGCAACGCATGACGATTCTCACAATTATTCAGTTCTCCGCAACGAGATTTCTGATTTAACCGTTGATAACACGCCGGTGGAATCAGATACGGTTGATTTCTTCTCACTGGACGTCAACGCCGGGGAGAATGAGAACGGCAGCGAGTTTGTGACGCCGGTTGTGACGTCAAAGAAGAGCAAAAAGAGGAACAAAGACAAAGCAGCTGAGGAACCCAGATTAGAGACTAACTGGTTCAACGAGAAGAGCTGTTCTAAGATCCCAATGCTTCAACTACATAAAGGTAATGTGGAAAAAGAATAAAAAAATCCTTTCAAAGTTGAGGTTTTTTGAAACATTGATTGTCTTTTGGTGTTGAAAGCTTTTCTCTTTCGATCTTGATATTGCAGAGATTGTAGATTTCTGCGAGTTTCTCTTACCAACTCAAGAAGAGAAAGCGCAGCGTGATGCAGCTATGGATAGTGTGAGAAGTGTGATTCAATATATCTGGCCGGATTGCAAGGTACAGCCTTTGAAAAGCCTCAAGCTTTCCCTCTGAGTATCGTTTAGTTTGAAACCGTAATATCTAATTCCTTGGTTTCTCTGTTGCAGGTTGAAGTTTTCGGATCATACAGGACCGGGCTTTATCTTCCAACAAGTGATATTGATGTAAGTGTTACATCTTTTTGTTTGGTTGTTTCTGTGACATCAGTTAACAAGAATGAGAAAGTCTGATGTAACTTATCTCCTCTTCTTATCCACGCTTCATAAGTTGTACCGTCTGAAGATACTGTATACTGTTTTGATACGTAAAGTTTTGTGTTCGAAGAGATGTCTAAATCATTTTCGTTTTGGCTGTGTACAAAGGTGGTGATTCTGGAATCAGGTATCACAAACCCTCAACTAGGTCTCAGAGCACTCTCCAGAGCATTGTCGCAAAGGGGGATTGCAAAGAACATTCTGGTATCTTTGAATTTCTTTAGTAACATGCTAGTATCTCAGAGAGACCGTGTCTCATATTTAGCTCTCTGATTGTTCAGGTGATTGCTAAGGCTCGTGTACCAATTATCAAGTTTGTCGAGAAGAAGAGCAGTATCTCATTTGATCTAAGGTTATTATTTTCCTGTTTACCTACTAGCTTCCCTATCAGAACAGGTCTGCTTTGAATAATGAGCCGATTGAATATCCTCAACAAAAGCTTCGTGGTTTATGATTAATAAGAAAGCTTCTGGAATTGCAGCAAACATATATACACACATATGACTTAGTGATTGGATTATGTGAACTTAGTTAGTATATGTTATTAAGTTTGGCTTTGGCTTTGCAGTTTTGATATGGAGAATGGACCAAAGGCAGCTGAGTTTATACAGGTTTGTGATAGTTTTGTTGCTCATAAATTTTGTGATTCAGCTGAATAATACTTTTCACCAGCTTATCATGTCGATTCTGTGTAATCTCACGATAAGTCTCTGTTTATTTTTTAGGATGCTGTATTGAGGTTACCTCCTCTACGACCACTGTGTCTAATTTTGAAAGTATTTCTACAGCAGAGAGAACTCAATGAGGTCTGGAAATAGTCTGCTGCTTTTCCTGTGATATATATCATCCCTTCTTCACACTCTCAAACATTCAATAATTTGTCTTTAAATATCTTTTACAGGTGTACAGTGGTGGAATTGGCTCATATGCACTTCTTGCAATGCTCATTGCATTTCTCAAGGTGAAAGCGGTTACTTGAATTTCATATTACCAGATCTTTCGCTTTCCAAAAAAAGAGAGAAAAATCTCTAAATTGGACTTATTTTGAACCTTGTTTTTTTTTATGAAACAGTATCTCAAAGATGGCCGAAGCCGACCAGAGCATAACTTGGGAGTTCTATTGGTATGCTTGTGTCATTACGACTTGAAGCTTTTGATTGTATTGGCTTTCCTCTGTTGACTAAAATCTTTCCTTATTGTAGGTTAAATTCTTTGACTTCTACGGGAGAAAATTGAACACCGCAGATGTCGGTGTATCTTGCAAGATGGGAGGTTCTTTCTTTTCAAAGTCCAACAAAGGGTAACTAGCTAAACCGACATTGGATTGCTTATTTGTGTCTTTTTGAGAGTTTATATTTTGACTTGTCTGTTTTCTGCTTTCCAGTTTCCAGAACCCAGCCCGGCCAGGACTCATCTGTATTGAGGATCCACAGGTCAGATTTCGAGCTTTGCTTTTGTATAAACACAAGCATTTGAATGTAAAAGAAAATATTAACTTGGTTCTTTTGTTTTCTTTGGATAACCAGACACCAGAGAATGACATTGGCAAGAACTCATTCAACTACTTTCAGGTTATGTCCATTTCTCTAATTTTTTAGTCAAGTATATACTCTTAACAATGTGGATAAATGCTCATTAAGACTTGTTCTTTGTACAGATTCGATCAGCGTTTGCAATGGCATTGTCTACTTTGACAAATACGAAAGCTATTCTAGCTTTAGGACCAAACAGAAGCATTCTCGGCACAATAATCAGACCAGACCGGCTTCTGTTAGAGCGCAAAGGTGGGCAAAACGGGGACGTCACTTTCAACAGCTTGCTTCCCGGAGCAGGAGAGCCATTGCCAATGTCGGCCAACGGTAAAAGCAATGGCGGGCTTTTCTGCAATTGGCAACTTGAAGAAGACGAAGAAGGCTCGTTCCCAAGAGGGGATACTGCGAATGGAGACACTACTCCAGTAGTAGAAACTCCTGGTCAGAAAACTGGAGAGTCGTCTAGAAAGAAAAGGAACAAGAGCAAGAAGAAGAAGATGGTGGATGAAGAGAAAGAAGAAACGAGTTCAAGGAAAAGAAGACGGAAGAATAAGTAGAAGCATAAAATGGCGGCTGCAGCTACTAAGTCCTTTCATTGGTGGCAATTGGAATCAGAAAGCTTCAGCTTCTGATACAAAGGCTGCTCGGTGTAAATTATAATTTGGTAAAGACAGATCTAATGCTGTTGTAACAAATTAAAAATTTACCATCAGTTTTGAGTTGGTTCTAAAACTATGCGATGAATACAAATAGTTCGAAATCCTGTTTCTTCCTTTTGGTAACTTAATATTAATACTGTTTCAGAAAAGTCTCTGATGGAGAATTTTGTGCCCCTTTGGTTATCTTCCATAGAAATATGAGAAGAAGAGTCCTCATCTGTTAAACTTAAAAATACCACCGTTGGTCACATTTGATGAAATTTTTTCTCATTTTCTTACAGGTCATATTGTACATATTATAATGCTCTTTCTTATTCAAATACTAACAAAAAGTTAGATCAAGGAGAAAGAGAAAGTGAATATATTCAATGGAAACCAGCTGAGGAAAGCAAGAAAAAAAGAATGGAGTCTAGTTTATTGTACATATATTTAACTGAATCGACTTTAATGTGGGATAATCTCAAAGGGACTTATGTGGAAAGAAAATCTAGCCATAATTAAATACGGGAGACTTGATGGGCAAGTCCCTTGCTGTGTATATATAAAATTTTGCGAGTAATTAGGGTTTTTGGGTACAAGATCATCATGTCTGTGCTTCTGAACCAGCCCTCAAAGCTATGCTTTCGGAAACCTGTGTTGGTAAGATCCTCTCCACGTATCTGTGATGCCTTCTCATCTTCCTTGATGCAAACCCCTCCTTATTCTATCATCTCCGCTATTCCTTGTGGAGCGGATCTCGGAAAACTGGATGTTATGGTGGCCAACCGCCGCACTTTGCTTGCAAAGAAGGCTCCACTGGAGCTGCTGGAGGAAATGGGAGCGATAGGAGCATCCAATGGGTGGGTAGCTACTCTCAAGGACGACGGCATTTTGCGTCTCCAAGACGATCTCAACCTTGTTGCATCGGACACAGATCCGAAACGCATCCCCCTGCCTCCCCTTGAAACTCTGCCTCATTGCCAAACCAGAATCGTCACCAACGTGTCCATGTCCTCATCTTCTCCAGAGGATGACGACTGTGTCGTGGCTGTCAAGTTCCTGGGACCTCAGGTCAGCTTCTGCAGACCCGCTCGAAGTAACTACGGGTGGATCAACGTCAGAATCGAAAACTCCTGCTTCTACTCAGCCCGTGTCATGTTCTCCAAGAAAGACGACATGTTCCGCATTCCTGGATCTGGAGGCCACCTCATTGGATCGTGGGATCTCCACCAGCACAGGTACATCCCCAAGCTCCAGACCTTGCGGTTCCGAGAGCTCCCGAAGCTGAGCAAGGCCAAACGGGAGCTTATGGATCTGTGTTGCACCACCGAGCACTTGGTCGAGTCACGATCCACCGGTGAAACTTTCTTGGTTAAGTGGTATCGGAAGACCAACCCCAAGACCATGAGGGGTATTCCGAAACTGAAAACACAGTTTTTAATGGTGTTCAAATTAGACGAACAAGGAAACGCGGTTTACACTGATGACATTGGAGACCTCTGCATTTTCATCTCAAAGTCCGAACCTTTCTCTGTACCTGCTAGCTACTTCCCGGGCGTCGAACCTAACCGAGTTATAGCCTATGATATCGACGATGTTGGAATTGTCTTACTGCGAGATTCAACCAACATTGGTGGAAATTCTCGGTTCAAGTCCCCTTACCATATTCCACCTCAATGTTTATAAACTAGTATGGAAGGAATTGAGTTTGACGAGTCCAGAGTCTTGTCTTTTATTTTCTAAATCTTTTCTTGTTTTTAATATATTCTATGTGAGACTTGGGAAACTGGTCTACATGAATTGGTCTTTATATCTTCAAAAATTGGGAAAGAATCTTGATTGTTTGCCAAATACAAATACAGAGCATGGTTTAGATGATTTGATCATGTTTCAAAGGTTTAAGAGAAAAAAGACACAAATACAAAAGAGACACAATTCCAAACTAAATGGCATAAAAGAGGAAAGGAGAAGAAGAAGAAACAAAAGAGACACAATTCCAAACTACTAATCCATATGTGGAGGTGGAATATGATAAGCGGCAGAGATTTTGAATGCACCATCTGCCCTAGTACCGATGGAGAGAGAATCCAGAGAGACAAAGCCGACTTCGTGGACATCAAATAAAAACACTCTGTTAGGGAACATGCCCGGAAAGGAGCTAGCAGTGACACAGAAAGGTTCAGAATCTGAGAGGAAAATGGTGACATCTCCAATGTCGTTAGTGTAAACAGCATTTCCTTGGTCGTCTAGCTTGAACACCATCAAAGCTTTTGTTTTCATTTTAGCAAAACCGTTGAAGATCTTGGTGGCCTTCTTGTACCACTTAATGAAGAAAGTTTTACCGGTGGTTCTTGACTCCACCAAGTGTTCGCTCTTGCAGCACGAATCCAAAAGCTCTCGCTTGGTCTTTGTAAGCACGGGAAGGTTCCGGAACCGCAAGCTCTGAAACTTGGGCTTCTTTAGTTGTTTACGGAGATCCCATGATGCAATGAGTTGGCCTCCAGAACCGGGCATGCGAAACATGTCCTCTTTCTTGCAAAACATGACTCGGGACTCGGAGAAGCAGGGGTTTGCGACCCTGATGTTGACCCACTCGGGGTTTCTCTCACCGGGTCTGCAGAAGCTGATTTGAGGTCCCAAGAACTTGACAGCCACAACACAGTCTTGGTCCTCAGGGGAAGATGAGGACATGGACACGTTGGTGACAATTTGGGTTTGGCAATGAGGCAGAGTTACAAGAGGAGGCAGAGGGATGCGTTTCGGGTCTGTATACGATGCAGCCGGGTTTAGATCATCTTGGAGACGCAATATGCCGTCTTCCTCCAAAGTAGCCACCCAGCCATGGGATGACCCGATGGTTGCGTCACAATTCGACACCAACTCACAAGGCACCCTCTTCTCCAAAACAGTAAAGCTAGGTTGACCCGCATACTTAACCTCGAGCTTTCCCTCGCCCGGGACTCCACAAGGTTCAGTGCCAATGATAGTACAAGGAGGGGTTTGCGCCAAGGCATTAGAGACAAGTGGAGATGATCTTACCAACACAGGTTTCCGAAAGCATAGCTTCACCGGATGGTTGAGCAGGAGAGACATGAATACCATGTTTCTTAGCGTAAATGCAAGAGACTGGCAAGGAAGATAAAAAAAACCCTAATTAGAATGAGAAGAAAACCCTAGTTAGATGTTCACATTAATACAGAGGAAGGAAAGGACTTGCCAACCAAGTTTTCCGTCTTAAATTTTTGGTTAGACACAATCTTTATAGATTTCATTTTTTTATTACGCTCAAATCTTCCACTCTCCCACCGAATATTTCATTCTTAATTACGCTCAAACCTTCCATTTAAAACTCACATAATCTTGTGCTTCAACGGTTTAACTATGAACAGTGTATTAGGATGTTTCTAGATGAAACTAGAAGAGAAAGACATAGAATATTCACCATCCATATTCCTGATGGAGATTTTTGTGCCCCTTCGGTTATCTTCCATAGAACTATGACAAGAATCCTCATCTGTTAGACTTTAAAATACCACCGTTGCTCCTTGCAGTCGCATCTGATGAAACTTTTCTCATTTTCTTAAAGGTCATAATTCTCTTTTCTATCTCAGAAAAATGTGGCTTCATATTTGAGATGGCATGAAGATGAGCCATTACGTGAAACTAGAGCTCTGATATATGGAAACGATTTATAAACTAGAGCTCTGCTGTTTGGTTTTAATTAAGTTACAGAAGCTAAACCATTAATTTGTAGTAATAGCTTGAAAATAACTACTAGTCATTGAAGTAAATCATTGTAGTCTGCTGTATATTCTAATAAATTAATTTAAAACCTTATGTTCACTGTTACAATTAATAAAGGGAAAAATGACCAGTGAAGATGCCACTGCATATGATTACAATACTAATGTAGTAATATATACAAAATTATATTAATTACATGATTCGAAATGACAATATAAATACAAACCAAATGATCTCACCAAAAGATTTAATAACCTTATCCATTCCTTTTTTCCCCATCAAACTTTCCCGTTCCTGAAAAAGAGTAATTCTCAAAACATAAATCCAAGGAAATGTTAATGTAGTTTTCCAAAAATAAAAAATCAACAATAATTTACTCACTATTTTATCCCATCCATACGCCATTTCATTTCGTTCCATATTGCAACGGTGACGTTTTTGTCAATGAGCCTTTTAATTTTGATATTGGGCTTTTTATCAATCAAAGCCCAATACGCATTGCTTTTAGAGTTTTAAGACGTTTTCATTACACGATCGATCTAGTGTCCGAGATAGCTCGCCGGCGATTTAGTGAGATGGGAAGAGACCGCGACGGCTCTCCTCCGGAGAACGCGAAAGTCGACGTCGAGGGCAGAGACTACAGAAGAAAGTCATCCCGGGAGAAACCGAGTTGTGTCGAGAAGAGGTCCGGCGACGAAGAAGAAGAAGATGTGAGCCGCCGTGAATCCAAGAGGAGATCAAAAGACGGCAGAGAGTCTGATTCCGGTTCGGGTTTGGAGAGTGGTAGCGACTCCGAATCTGAGAAGGAAGAGAGACGTAGAAGAAGGAAAGGGAGAGGGAAAAGGAAGTCTCGGAGTAGCCGACGAAGCAGGAAACACCACGACGGTTCGAGTAGTAGCTCGGAGTCGGATTCAGAATCTGAGTCGGAGTATTCGGATTCTGAGGAGAGTGAGAGTGAAGATGAGCGGAGGAGAAGGAAAAGGAAGAGAAGGGAGAGAGAGGAGAGGGAGAGGAAGAGAAGGAAAAGAGAGAAAGAGAAGAAGAGGAGGAGGAAGGAGAAAGGAGTTGATGGAGATGTGAAGAGAAAAGAGAAGAAGAAGAAGAAGAAAGAGAAGAAATCTGAGAAAGGGAAGAAAGGAGCCGTCACTGAATCATGGGGCAAGTATGGAGTCATCAGAGAAACTGATATGTGGTAAAGTTTCTGTCTTTTTTTAGAAAATCTTGAGCTATTACATGGAACAAGATAGATAGATACTCGTGGATGTGATTTTGGTTCTACAATTGAGTCTTGTAAGATTAATATACTCCATACTTGTGTTTGCTGTTTTTCGAAAGAGAAATAGATATTGAAGTTTGTTGATTACTCATGTATGTAGGAATAAACGACCAGAGTTCACAGCATGGCTGCTTGAAGTAAAAGAGGTAACTTTATCTACTCTGTAATCTTGTAGGATCCTGTTTTTGCTTTGGGTTTCAAAATCGATTAATCTAAAACTTAGTAATGCTTGCGTTTTGAATTGATTTTGGTTGTCTGCTTGCTCCAATAGGTTAACTTGGAAAGCTTGCCACCTTGGGAAGAGAAGAAAATGTTTAAAGAGTATGTACCTTTGTTAATTTGTTCTGATGTATCTCCAGAGTTTGTGTTCATATGAACTTCTTCTTCTGCTTTCTGATAAAGCTTTGTGCAAATGATTGATTCTTTCGCAGTTTCATGGAGGATCACAACACGGGTACATTTACCTCCAAAAAGTAAGCTTCTTTTCTTGTGAATGGATAAGTGTTTGTTATGGTAAAAGATAAGTTGTTCATTTCGTATCTATCTGAAATTTTGTAGATACTATGACATTGATGGTTACTATAGACGTAAGTTGGAAAAAGAGGTGAAAAAGGGTTTGAAGAAAGCTGGGCAGAGTGAACGTACTGTGTTCAATGACGAGGAACAACGCCGGTAAACCAAAGATTCTTACTTTACATCAGCATCCATTATAAAAATACTGTGGATGGATTGCCTAAAAGACATGTTTTTTGTGCTTGCTTTCAGGCTAGAGATGCAGGAAGCACGCGAGAAGCAGAAGGAAGAAGAAGTTTTAGCTCTAAAGCGATCAATGGAAGGCGGAATGGTCAGTTTCTTCTATGAAATCTTGCTGTTTCCTTTTGCCATTAATCTTGTTACTTTCACAAATCTTACGTTGATTATAATCCAATGTCAGGCTCAAGCTATGAAAGAGCAAGCTCGGCTAAAGGAAGAAATGGTCTACTTATACAAGATTGGGGACATGGAGGTTTGATACAAAGACCCTATTTTTGTTCTCTTCATTGCCAGTTTCATTTTTCGGTTTCATTATCAACGTAACGTTTTTTTGGATCGTCTTAATATACGCAGGGTGCAGCTGCTATTCAGAGAAGGTTGGATCCAGATGTTCCCATGTAATGTTGAGTTTTTGGTTTAAGCAACAACATCTCCCTAGATCTTGTTCCTAAATTGTGTTCTACGTATCAAGCTTTTGTAACATGACGATAATGAAGACCAAAATTTTCATCTCCTAGAGCCCTACGTATCAAGCTTTTTTTTTTATTCACCAAGAGTGGTTAAGCTATCTAGATTGTGACAAGAAGAAAAGTTGCTACATCACTTATTTTTGGATGTCATTATTTCCAAGTTACACATTATAATACTGCATGTACCAATTTTTTCACACTGACAGATTCTTACAATCGTAAATATAAAAGAGATATAAAAGAGATATAAAAAGGCCATATAATAATTACAAAAGATCACACAAACAAAAGATGGCACACAACCAATAATCATTAACAATATTATTACATTTCAAACCGAATAATTATAAATACTTAAATGTTGAGTTATCGGTTTAATTTGGTTATTTCTGTATTTATGATTACATTTGCATTTATTTATTATTTGAACTACCAACAGTATCTAGTGTATGTAATGTGTTTATTGTGTTGAGTGTTGACTATTTAATGGATAAATCAGAAATAAAAATAAGTACTATATAACACATTTAAAAACCATTTCCAACAAAATAAAATTAAAAGCTAAAATTAGATAGGGATACATATCCCAATTTTTTTTTCATTTAATTTGTGTACTTTATTACCGCCACCTAATACCGGTTTAGTAGATGTGGCACTAAATAATAAATGACATTAACCAAAAGACTCTTCAGTAAAAAAAGTTTATAAGAGTGAGTGAGGACAAAGGTCATTCGTGAAGAAATGAGAGATTTTTAATTCCATTTACTTTTCAGAATTTCGTACTGAATCTTTTTTTTTCTCCAAAAGACTCTTCTTCTATAATAGTATTATCTTCTTTCAGATCTCCATCTCTCTTTCTCTCTCTCACCTGTCTCCTCCCTTTCACGGTAATCTAAGCAATTCTTGTTCTTTACCCGATTTTATCTGCTTCTTTTTAGCATTTTTAGGTTTTTGTAGCTACCTACTCGATCTTCTTCTACTTCTCTTCCATTCGTGGTGATTGCTGATCTTTAGTTTCTGTTATTTAGAGGGTCTGCTCTGTTTTTCCTCCTCTGTTTAATGTTCTTGCTGTTTGACTTCCGAGAGAGATGATTTCAAATTGAATTTCTTGTTCAGGTTTGATCTGCGTAGTTCTCTGTTTTTTCATATATACTTTCGAATTCGTCTTCCTCTATGATGCATATCGTGATTCTGCTCTTAGCCTGAGATCGACTTTGTCCGCAAATCGAGGATCATCCATCAAGTTTCTTGCTTTTGAATGAATTATCGTATCCTTCTTCTTAAAGATCGATCTTCAAAGATACTTGACTATTGCCCATTTGTTTCCAAAGTCAAGAATAACGTTTTGATGTTGTTGGGCGTTTCAGGATCCTCTGTTTCTCTGAGGTTGGGCGTTTCAGCATCCTCTGTTTCGCTGAGGTTGAGTTTATCAGCACTTCTTTAACAATGGTCGGAAACTCTGACGGATTCGAGGTTGCTCCGACGCCATTGGAGAACAAACCCGTGCATAACGGGAAAGGAGATAAAGTCTCGATCAAGTTTGGTTCACACGATGAGCCGAGCAAAGTTGAAGAGACTAACAGCAGCGTAATAAAACCTGACGGTCCTAAAGATGTCTCTGAAGAATGGCCTGCAGAGAAGAAGCAATATGCTTTCTACTTCGTCAAACAACGCTCATACGAGGACCCGAAAATCAAAGCTAAGCTTGATCAGCTTGACCGAGAGCATCACAAGTTGAACCTTGCTCGAGCTGGAGTTTTCGACAAGCTGAAAGCTAAGAGAGTAAGTCTTCCTAAAAACGCATTTGCAGTGGCAGAAGAAATACTAAAACTTTATGCGTATGGTTGTGATGTTGGAAGTGGTTGTTGTGTGTTTGCTTAGGCTGAGAAATCTGAGTTATTCGATCTTCTTGAGCCGTTGAAATCTGAGCGTAAGGGGTTTAATAACATGTTCGATGAGAAGAGGAAAGAGATGGAGCCATTGCAGCAGGCACTTGGGAAGTTGAGGAGCAGTGACGGTGGGGCTCGTGGTCCTGGTATCTGTTCGTCTGAGCAAGAGCTGAATGATATGGTACTATGATCCTACTTTCTCGTGTTGATAGTGTTTATGTTTCAATAGGTTCTTCAAGTTGCTAATTCTCATGTGTTGGTGAAAATATGAAGATACGCGGCTTGGAGTATCGTATTCAACACGAAAGCAATACGTTAAACGAGGAGAAGCAGCTTCTCAAAGAGATCAGGCAGCTTGAGGGGACGAGAGATAAGGTCATTGCTAATGCGGCAGTTAGAGCCAAAATCAAGGAGTCTTTGGGTCATAGAGAAGATATCCAAGATCAAGTTAAGGTAAAGCAGATTGTAGTTTAAGTTTGTAGAGTTTCTCAAAACTGAAAGAAACTGTTTCATGTGGTTCTGTGATGTTTCCCTAGTCAATGGGTTCTGGTCTGGACGGAGTTAAAAAGGAGCGGCAAGCGGTTTCAGCAAGGATTAGTGAGCTGAGTGAAAAGATTAAGGCTGTAAAAGATGATATTCAAGTGCTGGAGGATGAGCTCAAGACTGTGACTGAGAAGAGGGACAAAGCTTATTCAAACATTCGAGAGACCAGGAAGCAACGTGATGAGAAGGTATTTGAACTTTCTGTCAACTGAATCGTTCATGAAAGTGTGCGTTGCATTTCTACAAGTCTCTTGTTGCATTCTACAGAATGCAAATTTTTACCAAAGCCGTGCTGTGTTGAACAAAGCTAGAGACTTGGCTGCGCAAAAGAGAGTAGAAGAACTTGAGGCGCTCTCTCATGCCGAGGTTCAAAAAAGATAACCAAACTAATGCTTTCCCTTGAGGTTCCACACGTTTGGTCTTATGGTTAGCATTTTTGGTTCTTTGTCTTTTGTCAGGGTGAGAAATTCATGTCACTCTGGTGCAGTGACAAGAAGTTCAAAGAAGATTATGAAAAGAGACTCTTGCAGTCACTGGACGCTAGGCAGCTAAGCCGAGATGGACGTATGAGGAACCCTGAAGAGAAGCCTCTGATTGCTCCAGAGCCTTCGTCAAAACCAATGGATTCTGAGACAGAGGTTATGCCTAAAGCTAGAACAAAAGAGCCTAAGGAGGAACCAGTGTCTGCCCCAAAGACAGATGTTAGTGTTCCTCAGAAAGAATCTGGAAAGAAAGCTAAAGATGCCGGAAAAGCGAAGGAGGCTAAGCCAACCTCTGACGATGATGAAGTATATGGACTTGGAAAACCGCAAAAGGAAGAGTCAAAACCGGTTGATGAAGCTACGCTTAAAGAGAAGAGAAGGCAAGAAGAGATTGCGAAGGCCAAACAAGCCGTCCAAAGGAAGAAGAAACAGGCGGAGAAGTCTGCAGCAAAAGCAGCTATAAGAGCTCAAAAGGAAGCTGAGAAGAAGGAAAAGGTAATAATTACCTTACATCCCAAAAACTGCCTGTTCGTTCTTCATGCTGCATCTAATGATTCTTTTAGATGATGACGTCTTCGTCTTTTCTTTTTGTTTCAGGAGCGTGAGAGGAAAGCAAAGAAGAAAGCTGGAGACGACGACACTGTAGAGCCTGAGGAAGTTCCAGAAGCTTCTGAACCAGAGAAAGACGAGGTTGAAGATCAAGAAACGGAGAAACCCGTGAAAGAAAAAGTCTCAAAGGGGAAGAAACAGATAAGGAGTAGGATTAACAGAAGGGGACTAGACACTCCTCTACCAAGACCGAGCCTGAAGCGTAAGAAGTCGAGTAATTACTTGGTTTGGGCGATTCCTGCTGCTCTTGTGGTTTTGGTGCTTCTCGTGCTTGGTTACTACTACTACGCTCTCTAGATCATAATGCAAAACTGGGAACCAACAGAGAAGTTAGAAGAGAAGAGAAAGCCACCATGTATGCTTGTTTTTTGTAGCTTTGGTCAAGATATAACTCGAGCTTTTCTAAAACGTTAACATATAGTGATATAAGTAGACTATCTCAAGAGTACTTAGCATCCTTTGTTGTTGTATTGTCTCAAGTTCTTAGTTTTTAACGAATATTTGAAGCATAGAAATATTATTCGTGGACTTGACTCAAAAGTTTCTTTCTAAATTTTACTGGATTTTGGTATTGTTTTCTCAAACTTTTGAATCTTTCTAGTGTTGTTGAAGGTGACCATTCAATTATCAATGTGACTATGTGAGTTCTTAATATGTAATCAAAAAAATAAAATGATAAGATCGGAACACCAGAAAAAAAGGTTATAAACAGAACTATATTTAGACAATTTGTACATTGGAACAAGTCTGTAACGGATTTGCTTGTCTCGTGGTCTAAACCTCCCAATCCGACCGGAGAGGACTAAGCTTAAACAGCCACGTGTTATGGACCAAACAGACACCCAATCACAGAAACCCACGTGGAGGTAAGGACATGGGACCCTACGAGTATATATAAACGTCTAGTCGTAATGCTCTTTCCTCACAAGTCACAATTACAAAAGCTGAAAAAGATCACAAAAACCAAACTAAGATAAGAAAATGTCTAACAACAGTCAGAGCATGAGCTTCAACGCTGGCCAAGCTAAAGGCCAAACCCAGGTTTTGTCTATACGGCACACCGTTTATCTAAGCTTAAATAAGTATTTGTTAGATTTGGGTTAGATTAATAATTAATATTAATTAGAAGTAATTAAAATTGTTGTAGGAGAAGGCAAGCAACCTGATGGACAAGGCCTCCAATGCTGCTCAATCTGCTAAGGAATCTTTGCAAGAGGTCCATTTTCTTTTCTTATTCTTAAATGCTTAACTTTCTTTTTGTGAAACTATATATTATGAACTTATAAAACTTTGATCACAGGAACTAATATATTTTCGTTTTATTTTCCAACTAAAATATAGACTGGACAGCAGATGAAGCAGAAGGCACAAGGTGCGACTGAGACCATTAAGGAAAAGACCGGCATGAACAATTGAATTTGAGAAGCACATTCCAAATAATAATTTATGTTTTGTTTTTCCTACGTACCCATAATAATAAGTAGATAGATTTGTCTGTCTAAAGCCTAAGGGCTAAAGATCAAAAGCCATTTAGGCAATATTTGTTTTTGCTTCTCTAAGTTTATTTAATATCTATCCAAGGGTTGTTGACTCTTGTTTCTTGATTATTCTGTAGCAGTGCTGTTATTTCTATATGTAATAAACGTATATTGAAATACATGATACTATAGTTTGTTTTTGTTTTATAAGCAAAAGCAAGGATTGTGACTAAATTTATTTTCTCTGTTACCACGACCAGACAAGTTGGATTGTAGTTTCGATTGGTGACATATAAAATTTTAACTATTAAACTGGTGGAACCTATCATCTCAAATTTTCAATGGAAAAACAGAAGAAACATTGTTGATTTGTTGTTTAGCAATTGAGTTAATTAGTTTTGTTATTACGATCAATACAGACTACACTTGTGTGTGCATGTGTGTATATATACTGATATACATGTAGTTAGTGTCGAGTAAAATTATCATCTAATGCACTTTGATCATTGTGATGTTTATCTACCAATAAAAGATTTATCTTTTAAGAAGACTTTGTTTTTTCTTAATTCTCTATATAATAAGATCGATATATATGTTTTGCATGTTTGTGCAATAAGAGGGAATCTTTAGCCACTTGGGTTCTAGAAGACACTAATGATTTGAAGTTTGAAAGAATTTGATCCCTCATGGAGGGACGATAATTTTCACCAATTGGAATTCGAGTCCCCACAATTCTTACTTTTATCTTATTCTTTTTCCTACTTTTTTCTGTTTTTCTGTTGACACTAAATTAATTTAAAAGAAAAAAAGAGAATTGGATACGATATCACCGTTTTTATTAACTTGTTTCCTCATGTGCTCACACTAGTTTGTGTAAATGTTGTTGTAACTCACAATAAGAAAAACATATTCGAATCAAATAGGTTTTGTTTTATTTTAGATATTGTTAGAGAATATGTGTACTGCATTTTCTATTGGTAACTTGATAGTAAAACCTTTAAGTACAATATCATGTCAAAAAAATGACCTTTATACGCTATGCACGTTAATAAATCTAATATATATATGTGAATCAATGAAAAAACCATTAGTCAGTACAACGTCTTGTCAAACCAAAATTATGCTTATTCATACACGTTATAACGAACTATTACTGATTCCTTTTTGGGTAAGAAATCAAGTGGGTATATTACTATTAGATATATATAAGTGGAAATCAAAGAAGTACAAAATAATCAAAGATGAATAGATACAAGGGGGAAAAATGCAAAACAATCCTCAATATAACAAAAACTACAAAATGTAGATAAAAAAATCATGCAATCTAACACGCAACATAACTATATTGTCCATAAGTATAATAATCTGGACAAATCTACTACTATGTATTATTTCATTGTGCCACCTTCCCATCATCACGAATTAGAACGGTAGTGGTAGAAGTATTGATGGTTACGGTGATGATAATCACGATAGTAACGGTACAGTGTTATTTTGGCGGTGAATATTTGTATCACTAATTTTGGATATCTAATTTTATTCGTTCTTAAATTTAAAGATAGTTTTGCGACACAAATCATAGTGTATATAAAATCTATGTAAATGAGATCAATTAGTGTCCGGTTTTTCTCGTGACCCACAAAAAAGAGAGAGACTATTTTCTTAGTTAAGACAACGTTTCAATTTCTGCTAATAATATATAAATGGTGTTAATTTTCGAAATAATATTGCAGAGTGCAGACTTTTTGGTTATATGAAATATTATTTGTACTTTTTATTTATAATTTGGTGTTGGTCTGACATAAATTTGGTAATTAGTTGGAAAGTTTATTTTTTATTTGCATTTTTACCTGGATACGATGTGATGTTTCAAACAAGTTTTTAAAAATTTCATTTTAAATAATTCCATATATTACAAGTTCATGTATCTGAGATCATATGCTACCATAAAAATATAGAAGGCAAAAACATATCAAAATCTTATGTGGGGTCATAAATCATAGACATGTAGATCTTATCCGGTTATTGTAGACAAATAAATCATTTTTAATTGTAGACTGTAATGATTTTCTAACGTGTGTTGATATAAACGATAGTTACAAATTGCTTAAATTTAACATGTGAGAAGAGCAGACGAATAGTTAAAATTCCGTTTGATAAAAAGATGACAAAAATAAGCATGTCAAGAAAATTAAGAACGTCGCATTGTTCACATTAATTATATATATGAGTATAGAATCTAAAAGAAATTCTCAATAATTATTCTTCTACCTATATGAATTGTTCTAATATCATGTTGTTGGGCGTCATCAAATTCCAATAAACAGTAATATATCACCAAAGTTTTAGAAGATTAGATCTCTATTCATTGATGTACGATTCTTTATAAACATCCCAAAATAGATATGTATGTATTTCTCTACTTTAAAGTCCTAAGTTCGAATCTGTTGATACTAAAATAGTTATATGATAGATGGTTATAAATCCACCACCATGTTGTAAAATATGTGTATATTTAAGAAAACATAATTATGGGACATTGATATATATTTTCAAACAGTTGATGATCCGTATAAGAGACATGATGATGATGTCAAATGTAGATGTAGATGTATATGTACAGAGTCTTCGGAACACGAATCTAACAAATTAGGTTTCTAATAAGAAGAAAAATATGAATTTCTCAAAGAAAGAAAAAAAAAAGTTTTAAGAGGCAGAGAGAAAAGAGATGGGTCCATCGTCCATGACACCTCACTTTTAAAGTCTTTTAAATTGTCGTCGCACGACAAAACTAAACAACATTACACATTATTCACATCAGCAACTTCCACTCTTCTTCTTATTCTCTTTCAATCATTCTCTCTCCCTCATATACATACACACAGAGGCATATCATTAATGGAGGTCTCATCAACATCATCCCTATGTTCAAAACCAGAACAAATCATGCAAAACCCTCCTCCCATAATCTCATCTCCTAGGTTCCAGCCTCAGACAAGATCTCCTCCTCACCATGACCAGCATCAACATCTCTCGAATCCTTACCCAACAACATTTGTTCAAGCAGACACTTCCACTTTTAAACAAGTTGTTCAGATGCTCACCGGATCCTCCACCGACACCAGCACTGGAAAACATGTACACCACGAAGCTCCTTCTCCGGTGAACAACAACAAAGGAGGTTTCTCGATCCCACCCATCAAGAAAACCAACAGCTTCAAGCTCTACGAGAGAAGGCAAAACAATAACAACACCATGTTTGTTAAAAATGATCTAATGATCAATACTTTGAGGCTTCAAAATTCCCAGAGGTTGATGTTCTCAAGCGGAAACACTAGTCATCAAAGCCCAAGATTCTCTCCCAGGAACAGCTCATCGTCAGAGAATGTTCTTCTGTCGCCAAGCATGCTAGATTTCCCGAAGCTAGGGCTAAACAGTCCCGTTACGCCACTGAGAAGCAACGATGACCCCTTCAACAAGTCATCGCCTTTGTCTTTAGGCAGCTCATCTGAAGAAGACAAAGCCATTGCTGAAAAAGGCTTTTATCTTCATCCTTCTCCAATTTCAACTCCAAGAGACTCTCAGCCACTGCTTCTTCCTCTTTTTCCGGTTACTTCTCCGAGGAATCCATAAATCCCGACGATGACCCACGAGTGTTCACATTCTATACATGATATCAAGTTAAATATATTCTCGGATTTTTTTAAACTATAACTAAGATATATAAGTTCTTAGTAATGGAGTGACTGTAAAGTTTATGCGGTTTATATATTCAATTTTAAGCTCAATAATTCGTTGCAATTTATGTAATTGGAAGGTAGATATATTCATGAATCATGATACTGATTGAAGACTTATTGTTCTTTTTTTCATGAAAAGATCGTTTAATTTATAGTTGTGCTCATATGGATATATGATGCTGTAGTTCAACGTGTGCCACTCAATGTCGAGAAGGAATATAGAGAATAGATCCATGTCTACGCTCGAATTTATGATATAGACTTAATATCCTAAGAAACTGTTTTATGGCCAAATATCTAAATCTCAAACTCCAAATAAAAACGATATGAAAGTTTAGATGGTTGCGATTGGAAAACATGAGTGGATCGAGTGGTCTTTGTCAATAAGTATTTATCGGAAGTTTGACTAGTAATATGAAAATATTGTAATGTCCCTAATAATAGTAGAAAGTTTCAAAGAGACAAATATGAAATAGAGACTCTTGAGTCTTGAAAGAGATTTATGACCAGGTTCGACACGTAGTATGGACCATTTCGATGTGATGACTTTGAATTTGATGGAGTAATCATGGAGGCACGTTTGGTCTTTTTACTAACATTTCTTTGGACTTTCTCCTCTACTGTCTATTGTCTTTGGTTTTTCTTTTTAAAGAAAAAGAAAAGAAATAGCTATACATTAATACTGTTCTTCTGTTGCTTTGTCTTTTGACTTGAAACGTTAAAAAAATAAAATAAAATCTTTGTATGTAAAATGAATTTAAATAAAACAAAAGGTGGAGAGAAAGAGTAAAAGAAAGTAAAAGACGAAATAAGTAGTCAGTTATGATTAGAGTTGAAAACCAAGCAAAAGGCGAATCATCTTTGCTTCACGTTACAAGCAACTCCACTTTGAATTTTGCACCCTTTTTCTTTTCTTGACTAAATTTGCCACCCTTTTTCTACTCACATTGGGCATGTTCGTTTGCAAGTCGCAGCGACCAGCGACTGCAACCTGCGACAGATTTTTGTTCGTTTATAAGTCGCAGCGACTTGCGACTAGTCGCGGCGACTGGTCGCACAACCTGCGACTGGTCGCTAAAATTTTTGGCGATTCCATTTTTAAACCTGCGACCAGTCGCTGCGACATGTAAACGAACAACACCTGCGACACTTAGTCGCAGTCGCAGTCGCAGTCGCAAGTCGCTGCGACCTGCGACTGGTAAAAGAACAGGCCCATTATCTGAAAATTTCCGATATTTGGATATACAATTTATAGATATATGCGACCAGTTAACTTATATATTTTCTATATTATATCATTTAAATTCAAGACCAGGTTTGATATCAAAATCTCCATAACTAGCCACTAAAAATACAGTTTATCTCCCCTTTTATATATATATATATATAACCAAACACTGCTAATCCATAATTGTTGTTTGGCTTACTGCTTTTTATTCGAACTAATTTTCAAAAATATAATAATATCCATAAAATGCTAGTCAACTCTTACTCATTGCATTTGTTTTTTCTTTTGTCAACTATAATTCATTAACCTAAAAGAGTGTTAGACAAAGGAAAGACATAATCCCATTATAGAGTTAGCGACCCTCTTAATCTTCGATATGTGTTTAAGAACCAACCACCTACTTGAACAATTTGTTAGTTAAGTAGTACAAGATCCATAAATGCAGTTTAATACTAATTAACTTTAGCATAATGTTCTTAGACACTAATTCCTTATTTGGAATAGCCAAAATATGATTAGTGTTATCCAAACAAGGCATTAAAGGTAAATAAACTATAACTCAAGCATGAGGTTGCTGAAAACTGAATCAAGAAAGTATAAATTTTATTTGTTCTTAGCAGTTTTATAATTGTGAGATTGTTATGCGTACGCTAATTAGAGAAATTTCTTCTATAGTACTCTCTCATCAAGTTTCAGGGATAAGTTATGTTTGAACTATATCCCATTATTACGTGCGAAAATTCCCACTTGTAAAAGGCATGAACCAAACTTTACTAATTCACTAACAAATCGGATTTGAGCATTGTCAAGCTCTACATTTAGATTTATTATCTAAGTCCATTTATTTGGTAACAGTGCTCATATCAAGTACAACACGAGAAAAGCTGACACAGAGAGGAATCTCTAGATTTGGGAGAAGGATGTAACAGTCTTGAACCCATGATTCTCTGGTAGGGAAGCGTTTCCAGGTCGAATAGATATAATCGCCTCCAAACCTTTCACCAAAATTGAGAAACCCACAAAAACTCAGCTCATATAAACAGAATCTTTAATCGGTTTCAAGTAAAATAGGATTTAGAGGAGTTTTATGTTTTTTTACCTGCGGCTTTTGCAGCTGTGGCTTCTTGATAAACATCAGTCACAAAAAGAATCTCTGAAGGATCATCCACTCCCAATGTTTCTGTAATCTCTTTGTAACTCCGGCTTTCTTTCTTGTTTCTGCAGCCAAGAAACTTATATGAGATTTGCAGAAGTTGGATCATATACTCTTACTGATGAAATGGAAGTGATAGATCCTTTTTATATACCCGATTGTAGTGTCGAAAAAGCCAGATAAATACTTTCTCAGATCTCCATTGTTTGTGTTCCCAAAGAGAAGCCTTTGCGCTAATCGACTACCACTAGAATATATGTAAACCTATTTCACACCAAAACATTAGACCTGTGACGAACAAAAGAAGTGCCTCTTTTTCTAAAGCTACATGAACAAACCTTAATTCCCGAAGAATGCCATTTCTCTAAAGCGTCTGCTACATCATCGAAAACAACAGATTTCAGTTCATTGCACTCAAAACCCGTTCGCCATATGTGACCCTGCAATACCAAAATTACATATACTCATATCAGACATTACCAAAATCAACAAAACAAAAACACAAAATAAAAGTGGGAGACTTTTTTATTTTTCTCTCACTTGCAATTCCTTTAAAGCAGTGATCTTTCTATCGGCTTTTATCATTGCCTCTACATTAGAGACCATAGCGGCAATGACCTCGTCTTTTCCTTCATCAGCATGAGGTATAGGAACAGCGCCGGCTAAACCTTGTCTCAAGTCTTCCTCAACCTGAAACATATACCAGAGATGAACTTTGGTCACTTGTTTATGAGAAGAGATGATGAGACGATAAAGAAAGTTTGTATAGGATTATAATTCGTTAATTACCTGAGACCGTAACAGCTTAATATCCTCTTGGGTTTCTGCTGTGTCGTACGTCAAATTCAAATGCTTTCCAACGTTTTCACGAGCATAGGGGAAGAGAACATCTGTGACGAATGTTATGGGCGTGGTTGTTCCTTCAATGTCGAGGACAATGCATCGCTGTGCAACCAAAAAGAGTATAATTAAAAAAAACTAGATTTTTTGAGTCCTTGACTCTGGATGTATCATGTAAGACGATAGAAACCATTGACTTTTTACCCGAGGCGATTCAGTTTGGTTTTGTGAATCCTTGACTCCCGATTTCACAGATAGTTTTGTAGAAACTTGATTCTGTGAGTGTATGGGTCTTCGAATAGGCCCGTGTTCTGGAGTAGTAGAATCCAGACCCAGTTGGTGAAGCTTGATGGCAGCATCGAACAGATAATGGTAACATTCAGCCTGGATTTGAGAATTAAAAGTTTATAAACTTGCAAACAGCATGCGAGCATAATATAACAAAACGATTTAGAACTTATCGTTTGTTTCTCAACTTCCAACCCAAATTTGGAGTGGTTCGCACAAACCTGTGTCTTAGCATGGATCCAAGAATCACCCCAAATGTAAACTCCGTGATTGCGTACCAACACAGCTGTTGCTTTTGGATAGGCTTCTATCTGAAAATGGGAGCTATATATGTCAAAACTAATGAAATGTTGCATATGATCAATTCAAGCTTTACTCGGTATATATAGACATACAGCTTTGGTGAGTGACTCTGTTAGTTCATTCTCATAAGCTGTGTTCTCTATGATTGGGACAACGAGCTCGTCATAGTATCCGTGACCTTGAATCCCTTTTATCATCTCCATGTGAGTTATCTGCGACATGTTAGATACGAAGAAACATTAAGATACAAAGTTTTAACTGGTATTCAGGAACTTTTAAATTGCCTAACATTCAGGCTTACACGAAATTCTTTGGCTTGTGGATTAAGCATTGTCACAAGACAAGATTCCATGCCATGACTATGAATAACAGCTCCAGCATTTCTCATCTCATATGCCTGCACCACAACGTTAAACAGTACCTCATAAGAGTTCATCACCAAGCTAAAGTACATATAACAAAGTCAATGCTATCTATGATTTTTTTTTATAATGTCAATTATCTCACTGTTACTAGTAATTAGACATATAAATAAAATGGAAAATCATACAACAGAGCAAGACAATTTGGTAGGGTAAAAACATGAGATACTAAATTATGCAAGCCTGTTAAAAGAATGGAATTTTTACTACTTGAAAACTGCAAAAAGCATAAAACCAGACCACGTACAACTTATTGAAACACAAGTTACTGAAGCAAAAAAAAAAGATTGTCTTTACATACATGCAAATCATATGTAAGTTTACACATTACAAGCAATGGTCCCACATCGCAGAACTGAACGCAAGAAAACAATTTTTAGCTTTTCTAAGATGGTTCGTTAATAAGTAGAAAGAATTTACAACCAAACATCCTTTTTCAAGATTGTGTGTGTAAACATCAATAGAACTCTACACTTGACTGAGTCCATTGTGTTTGTTCTAACACTCGACTGAATTGATTTCTACCAGTGCAACGTAGTGGAGGTTCTATGGGTCGAAGAAACCCACTGACGCATCCAACGAGGGTACTATTGCTCAGATTGGACAAGTTGTACCTTGTAACCGAGTTTTCGCAAGCGTTTCCCCAAAGAAAGCCGCCTGTTCTGCACTTTTTATTTGGTATTGCAATCCAACAGTCATTAGCAATCAACGTATTTGCCATTCTAAATGAGAGGAAGGCCAAAATACCACTGGAAAGAGCGACGAGCTCTTAACCTATCTGGGTCATGACCCATGTGCTCTAAGAAATCTGTAAGTGCTACGCAACACTTTGACGAAAATCCAAGAATTGCTAATACATTTTGAGAAGAAAACACAAAATGCACATTCAGCAAAGAAACAACCACACAATTAAAGTAGAAATATCCATCACCATTCACCAATATCAAAAACGACCAAAGACACAGAAATCACAGATATAGAATCAGTTTTAGCATCTTGTTAGGTGGGAAAAAAAACCATACCTTCATGAAAAGAGGAGCACAATCAGTACACTTGGGGGGCTTGTTAGGGTACGGCTTTGGAGAAGGTGCAGATATGATGGATCCATTTGGAGATAAGATGTACATATCCTCAGGTTGCATCCTCTCCTTTTGAACACCTTCAGCAACAATCACGCAAATAAAACCACAATAACAAATGGAATAAGTCACCAAACAAACGTACAAAGAGAATGGTAAACATTGAAAGACACTCCAAATGATTCTAATACACAAAATGATCACAACAAAAGACAGCAAATTCGGAATATGAGCTCAGAAAGATAGCAAATTTAAAAATCCAGAGGCGAATATCAACCCCTCATAAGTTCAAATAGCGAAGAACATTCCAATCAAAACAGGAATCAGGGAGAAACCTGAAGGAGACATGACGATGAGTTGCTCAGGTTTAGGGATTGAAGCATCGTGAACCTTCATGGTTATGCTACCGCCTGTTCCAGATACCCAACCTTGAGTGTAGAAATGACGGCAGAGCTCAGTCACCAGCGAACTCGTCTCCTTCATCTCTTTGCCTTCCAGATACGCCTGCGGAAAACCCATCATCGCCGCCGCCATTGATTCTCAGAGTAAGGTAAAGAGATTGATTAGCAAGGAGAGATTGAAAGATTGGAGCTTTTTGGGGGGAATGATTCGCACGCAGCTTTTACTTATCTCGCGACCATTCTCTTGGCTGCTCTGGAGAATATGATTGATTCCTTTTTTTTTTTCCTTAAAAAAAATCTAAAGACCCAAACTTGCGTGAAGTTTGCATTTTTAAGCAAAGCATTTTTCTTGCTCTCAGGTTTAGTTATTTTTTTGCTAATCCAAAACTTTTACTACTACACCTCCATGACTGAAATTTTATTTACTTACGGTTAAATTTAATGTCAGTGAAAATTCTGTAGTGTCAAAAAGGGTTTTCGTGCGTGTTTGAGCAAAGTAACTGCGAGAATATCAATCAAGTTTTCTCACTTCTTGAAACTTAAAACGGAAAAGGGTTCCACAAAGCTTTTGTGGATATGAAAGCACCAAAGTTCTTATTTACAAACTCAAGAAGAAAACAACAAATCAAAAACTTCTAAAATATATATAAGTACCATCTGAATCAGATGATCAGATGTATATATGATGTATGCACATCAACCGCGCCATGCAACCACTTTAATACATTTTTGTTACTACAAAATATGAAACTTTCTTACTGGAACATAATTCCAGCTCCTATTTGGAATTCATCACCAGGAATTTATTTTACCATACTAAATCTATACATCAAGTTGAAGTTAAGCATAAACGATACTTGTAAGAAAGTATGGAATTACGTGCAAATGTCACGCAGCGACTTCAATTCCAATCCACCGTATTTTTAACTTTTATTTTACTCCATGTTAGAATCAAGATGGAACACATAATTAAAAAGAAAAAAGTATAACTGATTTATATTTACATTAGAATTTTATATTTATAGTATATTAACCCAATAATATCTAATAAGAGTAGCTCAAAAGTATTAAAGTTAGTATTTTCAACTAAATAAGTCAACTATACAATTTTAAATGTTTAGTAGAATTTATGATGTATTTTTGGATTTTTAAAAAAATAATTTTTGTTTGTTTGTCAATGTGTTAATTTGTAGTATATTATACAGGATCATTTGCCAAACAAATTCTTTTTTTTTTTTCTGAAAGAGGGAACAAAAGGGTTGTTTGCACAATAATTGTAAAGAATGTTTAAAAACTAAATTGATGAATTAAAAAACATGTAATGACGTTTGGAGGCGAGATTGTGATTGAAAAGTCAAGGGTGTAGATGGTTGACAGTTTAGAGAAACAAAAATGGGTGGAATTTGTTCCACTACTTAAGAGTTGAGGACAAATCCGGCGGAAGCAATTTCAATTCCACTTATTTAGGTTCCACTTTCTAATTCCTCTGATTTTTTTTTGTTTACAACCATTTGTAAATAAAAAAGTAGAAAATAGACACGCTTAATTCTCTACTTATAAGACTCATAACCCACGTAACAAAACGGTAAATGTATTTTTTTTTTTTAATAAAATGGTAAAAGTGTTTCATCTCTTATCAGAAATTCAAATCAAACACGAAAAGTCATATGTCTAAACTCAAGTGAACAATAAAATGGTAAAATCCACACTTTATTTATACTCTGGTGAGATAACGGATACACCATTTACACTTTTGAGGAATTTAAGTTTCTCTTATCTGATGGTTAGGATTTAAGAAGCGGATTTGCATTTGATCACACACTTCTCCACTCTAAAAATCTTGTGACTCATGCCACTAGCCACTTGAATATTTTCATCTTGCAAAACATAGCACATATAAGCTACTTTGTGACCAACACAATCATCATCACATTTACGACCATATTTACCTTGGATCATTCCTCTTCATTTCCACCCCAAAGGAATAGAGCAAGCCTACGTCTACTAAGACACGATACTCCAAAATACTTTTTGTACCATTTGATAAGATCTTTCTTCTGGATCTTTTATATATTCGCAACTTCTTCCTAGTAGAAATCAAATTTGTTGCTATAAAAGAGAAACCATGTGCATGACAATGATTTTTTCTCAAGTTTAAACCATATGATCTATGAAAAGTATGATCTTCAATCCTAATAATATATTCATATCACTTCAGAGATGCGAACACACTATCTTTTAAAAACCATTGTTTTCCATGTAGCATCTATGCCATTGTCCAACTCTGAAACCACACCACTTTTGTAATCTTCAAAAGTTGCTAGGAGATTTTTTCTAAAGTATAACAGCAAATGCAAGTATTGTGCAATCATGTCGCAGGCTTCAAGAAAAAGTAAATAATAGATTTTCTCTGGTACGAACTCTTATCAACAGATCCTGAATGAAATTTATGAACCAACATAATCGCTTCAACAGATACATAAGATCATGTTTTGCAGATATAACAGATATACTAAAACCGTTTAATTCACTGAACAAGTGGGGTGAACAATTAACATTATAACCAAGCTCCTTCTCTTGCCTTAGTTTACTGAATATCATCTCTTTTTACGATATCATGGAATAGATCTAACATTGATTTCTTCCTCAAATTTTTTTTTCATGACCAATTTGAAAATAAAGCAGCAAAAAATATGCATTCATGAGCAAGGAACATATTATATTCTATTTTTTCATTGATTTTCAAATGATACATGTTTTTTTGTAACTTGAACAAAGAAGTAATATCAAGCACATTGCTATGTCTTCTTCTCAGTTTGACCCAAAAAAGCGCTATACTTATTTTGTGTTTATCAATTTTGAGAATGGCAATACTTGATGTGTACTTCGGAGAAATATGTCTGCAATTTCCTCTGTTTTAATACGTAACATATTACCATAGCATAAACCTTCAATGAATATCTGCAAGAACATTCAGCTAACTTCTCGTCTCTTGCCACACTAAACAGGAAATCATATAAAAAAAGCTTCATGCAAAATTCTCAATCACTAACGCATATGAGCAATGAATCTTTGAAGGTTAGGAAAAGAAATTTCCTTCAACACTTTCAACTTCTTACATATACCATAGAACTTTTCACATAGTCCTAAAATCATATTCTAACATACCAAAGAATTTTACTCCAAAACATCTCTCAGTACTTCAAGATGGTAACAACCATCTTGCTTGAATAGTTGAAATTCTAGAATTAGAATTTTAGAATTTAGGAATGAACATAAACGAATTTGATGGAGATATGTACCATCCATAAAAGAGACCAATATCATTAGCAAATCTTCATCGATTGTACAGATCTCTCGTTTCATATACTCTGCTTTTAAGAGTGGTGCAAGATCAGTGCAGTATAAATTTAAGAGAATGAAAGACAATCAAATGCCAGAAAATGGAAGAAAATGATTGTGTTCCAGGATTGATATGTCTAAAGTCTAGACTATATAAATGAGCTATTATTCCTATGCAAAGTTTATCTCTTGCCGATAAATTTTTGGGTATAGCCGAAGAGCATGTGTTCTAGCAAGCGGAACAAAAACGATGGAGTTAAGGAAATTATGGTGTAGTTGATATACAGGATAGAAGAAAAATTGCATTTATACCAAGAATATGCAAAAGTCCCTGAACATCTGGAGGATCATGGAAGCTCCCAACCTTGACCGCCATAGATGCAGCTTTGTAACAACCCTTATCCCCTTGCCACATTTTAATTTATCCCGAATCAGCAGAGCAGATAATCCATTTTCTAGTTGTATTGATTTGTACTTCAACTCGTTGTTAGGATGACGTTTTATGTAGATATCTTTCATTTCCTAAGATTGTATTGGAGAGAAAGAAGAAAAGAGAAATGCGAGAAGCAAACAAAGAAAGATAAATAGTATCATGTTCCTGATTATTTAGTACCAAATACTGAGGCAGTGTTGAAAACATCACACTTGGTTCTCAAATCTTCTTATGAGGCATGAAACGCTCCTCAACAATGCCAACACTTGGAAGATCATCAAGTCATGAATTTTTTCCACTACCATCTATTATTTTTTAGCCTTTTGAAGCTTAAGTGATGGAAAATCGGAATAACAGCCCCAATTTGAGGACGGAAGAAAATTCATATACAACATGACGTAAATGAGCTACAAAAATCATTCCAGAGCCATGTTAAAGATATAAAGCTAAGTTGGCAAAGTTTCAAAATCAACCTGATACAGAAGCTGCTGCTGAAATACAGAATAGATGTACTTGGTGAATCACTCCACATACAGAATAGATAAGCAAGAGAGATAAATGAGGACACAACAAAACGATCTTCGGAACAACACATGTGCTTGGTGAATATAGAACCTAAGATGACAGACATGTATCATTTGATAAGCTTAAAGGAATCACCAATGGTATCTAAATTGTAACAGTTGAGGCTAACCAAAAAAAATTACAAAGCTAAACAAAGGCTGCATCTACACTATGTCGAAACACATATGCATGGACACACTAGGATTTTAAGAGAGCATTAGCAAAAGCTGAAACAAGCTTTTTATTCTACTTCGCCTATTAATAAGAAATTAATCCCCGGAACTTACATGTAGAATCATGAAGTCTCTCGTACGTTAACTTAACACCATAACAGTCATAATCAATAAATCAAAACAAAACTCGTCTAATGACGATGAACATTTTGGAACTCTTCAAGTAATCTTTGTTAAAAGCACACAGTTTTCACTCAAACAAACCCACATAACCTCATCTATTGACAATAAACATCAAAACCCTTCAGTTAGCATCAATTTGTGATTAACCCACAATCTTATACTAAAATATCATAGGATTTTACACCAAAGCATTTCTCATGCCAAACAAAAATTCTTTTAATTTTTTTTTTTTTTAAAATCGTTTTATAGAAGATAAGTTCCATTTAAGTTAGTCAATTACATAACAGCAAAACGGAACCTAATCCAAGAGAAGGTAAAACTAAAAATCAATTTTATCTGGAAGCTGGTGTCCTTGTATAACAAAACTAAAACCTTGCGTCGTTTTTTCTCACTGAAAACGAGTTAAACAAAAGCCTTGCGTCGTTTTTCCTTACTGAAAACGACACGTAGTCTGTAACAAGGGGACATGTATGTTAGCGAAGAATCAAAAGCTAATCCAAATTCGGGATAAGAATAGTGTAAAACCCACTCTTGTGCGAACAAAACCTCAAACATCACCCACCCAGACCACAGAGCCGTGGGAGGAAGCTCTTATCTTTTTCTTCTCCTCCAATGTCGAGAGGACCAGGTCGTTTGATACAAAACGTGACACAGTTCGCTGATGCTCAGTTCAAGCACTTCTCCACTCGTTATGGACAACAAGTCATAGAGATTCTCGATTTCCCAATCAAACTTGTCTTGTCTCCTTTCACTCTCGCCTTCGACATCGCTGGCTCTGCACCTCGCGGCTTTGGCATCCCTGAATTCATCTCCAAAATATCCTATCTTTCTGTTTTCGTGAGTTCTTCTTTCTCCACAAAACTCTTATGGTCCCAAACTCGACATTTTTAGCTGAGAAAGTGTCTGTCTTTAGCTTGATTTCGCCGTAGAATTTGTGTTCGTTTCTAGCTTCGAGTTATTATTTTCTCTTTCATTCTCCTTGTCTGATGTTTCCGAGGAACTTGTTTGGTAAAAGTTAATGAATTTTAATTTGAGTATGCCTACAGTGAGCTGAATTTTCAAACAAAGAGATAATGGTCAGCTTTAGGAAACTGGCTAATGTCTGTTTTGTTAGCTTGTGTTATATTGAAAATTTTCATCATTTGAGTTCCATGGATCGTAGGCAGTTGCTACGCTTGGGACTTATGACATAGCATTGGATTTGGGGAAGAAAGTCATATGCCAAAGGTCAGTTTTTCAAGATTTGAAGTCAGTCCTAGTTATTGTCTTATTGACTTATTGATGCTTACGTCTGGGTTCATAGAATGTTTTCTAGATGCTACATTTCTTACAAATGATCTCATCCTCACTAAGTTTTGAAGTCATCCGAACACATTTTCTGTTTTTGGTCAGGGATTGCAAAACTTGTAATGGGTGGCAGGCATTACGGTGCACCATGTGCAAAGGCACAGGGAATGTTCATTACCAGATCAAAGATTACAACTTGAGAAGGTAGGGACTGTCTCTTTTATTGCTTCTGGTGAATCCACCATATGTTCTATGCAGATTCTTAGCAACAATTTTTGGGTGTTATACGTTATAACCCGTTAGATAATTTGGCCATGTTTTTTGTTACTACAATGATGGTTTTGGAAAACAGAGTGATTGACAGATATACAACTAGGGTCATCCGTTTTGTTATGATTTCCAGTTTCACAAGCCGAGCACTTTACTTTATGGTTGTGCAGATTTCAGATTTAATCACCCAGTTACCCTGTAAAAAACTTAGGTTTGACTAGTGTTTTTGAATTCCATTTAGTGTCCATGCGAGTCTGAAACGAAGTAAGGATATTTAGATGGGCAGTTTCAGAGAGTGTATGTTAATGGTGGCATTTCCCATTTGGCAATTCTTAAGCTATCCAAGTGGTATTCTATTATACATGAAAGAATCTATAGATTTTCCTTTACTGTCTTTTCTTGTAGTGGAGAGAAACCAACAGCAGATTGTGTCGCAGATGCCATAGTTGACAATCGAGCTGAGTTGGTTCATCTTCCCTCCTCCATCAACCTTAGTGCACCATTGCCATCAAAAGACTGCCCAACTTGTGATGGAACAGTAAGCTTTTTATCCTACTGCTAATACTCTAGGCTATTATTAAATTTATTTCACTGCTACATTTGATAAAGATTTGGTAAAAATATCTCTCAAATTGTCAAGTACTGTTGGTTTCATGTCCATGTAATAAGGTCCATGTTTGTGTGTTAAGGTTGAATGGAGTAGGCTGTTTTAACATCAATATATGCTAAAAAAATCGGATGGAACATCTTCTGATATTGTAGGGTGTGATGAGCTGTTCTGAGTGCAAGAACAAGCTGCAAGTCAGGATCTCAGCTGATGATGTATGTTTCCCGTCTGCTATCACTTCTTCTCAGCTTATCATCTACATAAATACCCAGTGGGATGTATATTTACTACTTAGTAGGTGTTAAATGACTAAGGAGAGGTCGCTTGTTCTTGCATAGAAGTTCTACTTGTTAAATACCTAAACTGACGATTAAATTTGACATTTCATTTTGCAGATCATGGAACCTCCGTGGAAAGCGTACAATGTGCTGAGGAAGATGGATTATCCCTACGAGGTGAGCATTACAAAATCTATTTATGGACCCAATAGCTTGCTATGTATACGACCTCTTATGAGTCTTATTTTATATTTTCAGCACATCGTTCACAGCATGAAAGATCCCAGCATCGCAAATTTCTGGTTGATCACTTTGCCTCAGATTGTGGGTGGGTTTGATTATGATGAAGATGCCAAGAAGAAAATTTGGTTGGAATACGAGGTTAGTACCTAATTTTCCCTAATAGATCTCCGTTAGCATGCCTTATTCACCAGTGCTCTACCTTAGAGTTTACTGAAGAAAATGCTCTTCTAGAGGCCTAATCCATGCCGTAAAAGTCTTAGTCTACTCCTATCTGAAATTTGAATCTATTAATCCTCATTTAGGATGGTTTTGGTATGCCAATAAAATATCTGATCCGTATCTTGATAGGTTTGTGCTGTCAGGCATCTACGTCGTATAAAATTATCGTTCTGTGTATAGAATTTGTTGAATCATTCAGCTTTAAGCTTCAATGCTAGTTAACTACTTATGTCTTCTGCGTTCAGGAATCTATGCGCTATGATCAACTTCGAGACCTGGTGGCTAAACGAAACCCTGGATGGGAATATTTGCAGGATGTAAGATGGCCGCTTTGTAGTTTATTTGACACAAATTTTGGGGAACTGGATCAGGATATGTTAACTGAAGAAGTTTAGCAATCACCGTTTAGTCCTCATTGTTTTGCAGGCCTTATTTTCCATTGATCCTGTCCGTGCTCAGGAAGACCCCATCATAGTAAAAAATGTACCTTTTTACAAGGCTAAGAAAGCACTAGAGGCTGAAGTCACAAAGCTCAGTCCACCTCCTCGTCCTCAGAATTGGGGTGTAAGCTCTCTTTCTTCTTTTTGGTTTTAGCGTCAATAGTTTTTGCCTTTTTGGTGTTCGTGTTCCTAGAGACCGAGGCATAGTTCAGAACTAACTTATAAAGATGTGCCAGGAACTGAATCTCCCACTGAATACTTCCTCTTGGAGTGAAGAGGATCTCAAAAACCCGGCAAAACTGTACGAGAAGACAGTTCTCCTCAATGCGCAAAGAGAAATCGCAGACAAAATCTTGGATGCACAATGGGAAGCTAAATGGCGTCAAGAGAAGGTTTAATCAAAAGGAACATCTTGACACTATTCGGTATTGTTTACATTCGTGATTCTAAATGCATGCCGTTTTTTTTTATCTCCTTATGTTTTGTAGGTGGAGGAAATGTTAGAGGAGAAAGTGAGACCGTTCATCCAAGACTCAAGCATGGCTGTTCTTCCGCAGCCCATCTTGTTAAAGTCACAGAAGAATAATCAAAAGGTAGCAATTGAATCTGGTTACAGTAAATAAGGCTCCTCCAAATTAGAACATACAAGAAGCTGCTCTTTGCCTGCATATAGAACCTAGGATCATATGTTGGATCTCATGCACCAAATTTAACAAACAACAAGTCGTCGTCGTCATCATCATCATCATCAATCAGATTCTAGAAAGGAAAGTTTGTGTGGTTATCTGTGAATTCATTAGACCGTTACCATTCTGCAATCAAGTCATCTGTTATGTATCTTTATAAACTCCATCATTGTTTGTGACAAGTTTTGATCTCTCTCCTTTGGATTAACTTGTGATTTCTCTGTTTCTGACACAGGGAAACCGGCAAAAGAAGTGGTGGTTCTTTTAAGCATCCAAGTGTGTCGGAACAGAGCTAGATTTTGAATCGAGTTTGTGCTTCATTGTTGAATATATGTTGTCACAATAACTTGGCGAGTCTCGGATATTATACACTTGAACTAGTATCAATTTTTACATTTAACAAAAAATGTTGTTTTCAGTACACTTGATCGAGTCACCGCGTATTGCCACGTGCACCACTGTTCTTTTTCCGTGTGACGATGATCAACTTAACCATCGACATCCTATAAGAGCTAACAATCAATGATTCTCTTCGAATATTAGTCTACTTGCGTGTTCTTCATTTTGTTTGCATATGTGGTTTACCTTTTCTATTTATCTATGTGTACATCATTTTGACCCGAACATATATAAACCAGTTTTTGAGAAAATGATTTGTTCTTAATAGTGCGTTGTTTGAAACAGGAAACAGATGTCTAATTTTGATTTCCTAAGGATGAAACACATAGCATTTTTCTAGGGTCTCTCTTTCGTGCCTTTAAATTCATAAAACTTGGGGGTTCCCAAGTAGTTGAAAAGAAAAGAGACATGAAAAATGATATTGCAGCCCGAGATTATTTGTTTTAGCATGTACGATTAGGGTACAGCAGCATAACCATGTTTCTCATAAAATAATGATGAACAAGCTTAACAAGAATATACATATCTTTATCGGTTCAGTTAGGTGGTGGTTTTGCGCGATTTGATGACTCGCTTCCTCTTGTTTCTAGAAGAAGCTTGTGGAAGAGTAGGAATCACATCTTGTTCCAAGTCAGGAGGAGGAGCATCATCTGTTTGCTTTCTTTTCATGCTGCGTCAGTTGAAAACATTGATTAACATATATATATGAGCTACCACAACCAAAAACATGGATCAATGGAGACAATTCATTCGTACCTTGAGGGAGGTGTGGAGGTACTAGTAGCCTCAGACAAGTTTTCCTGTTACAAAAAAAAAAAAAAAAAAAAACTAATTTAGTAAGAGACAGTGGACGAAAGTAGAGGAAACATACAATATTGAGAAGAAGAAAAAAGAAAAAGAATAACCTGAGTTTGAGTTTGAGTTTCAGAATCAGATTCACCAGATTCAGGTTGCGGGTGTAAAGGTGGTAGAGCAGCCAAACACCGTATGGCCTTCCACCTCCTCCGTATGTAATCAACCTTAATAATGCGGGGGTTTGTTAACGCTAGGCATCAAACAGACGCATGGGAAGCCTCCATTAAACGAGTATCTGCGGCTCACTCTCCTCATGTCCAACCCTATAAAATATCACACACGCTGGAAACCCTAGCTAGCTATCTAGACACATATAACTAATGGAATGAAACAGAGTTTTATCACGCGAGCATAGAATATTTCATATATATTAAGTTAGCCCTCACATTTGGAAATTCGGTTCGGTTCCAGGTATTTTAGTTTTACCGATAACAGGTTTAAGATTTAAATAATTAAAAATTTCTGATTGGGAATTCAGTTTAATTTTTATCGGGTTTCAAAGTTTAAATATAGAGAATGAGGAATAATAAAATACCAAAATTAAATTGTTCAGGTATTTAGTATCCAAAATAACAAATTTCTACCTTAGATATTAAATAATACACGAAATAACAATAAAATATGAACAAAACAAAACAAAAAACAGAATCAAACTGATTATTTCATCGAATGAAAGTGGCAAAACAAAACAGATTAGTGGGTTAGGATCAGTAATTGAAAGAACATATAAATACATATATTAATGTATATATACTTTCGAGTATTAGAGTAATTATTTCGGTTTTGGATAATGCCTGGAACCAAACTAATACTTATGATTTTCAATACAAAATCTAATAGGTAAGTTTGATAAGATCTGGAATTTAACCGAATCAATTTTTAGGATCGGTTTTAGTTTGGGTATTTGGTTCTGAACAATATATCCAAGCATATATAATACTTAATTTAAAATTAGTAACAAAATTATACCATGTAGTATTTTATTATTTTAAAGTTTTGATAAATATCAAATAGCGAATAGTTTTATCATTTATGTCTTCTGTGCTAAAAAATGAAAGACAATCAGATTCTGGAAAGGAAAATTTGTGTGGCTATCTGTGAATTCATTAGACCGTTACCATTCTCCAATCAACTCATATATAATATCCTTATTAACTCCATCGTTGTTTGTGACAACTTTTGATCTTTCTCCTTTGGGATTAACTTATGACTTCCCTGTTTGTACACAGAGAAATCGGCAAAAGAAGTTGTGGTTCTTTTAAGCATCCAAGTGTGTCGGAACAGAGCTAGATGAATGGATTTTGAATCGAGTTTGTGCTTCGTTGTTTAAAATATGTTCTCACAATAACTTGGTGAGTCTCGGATTATTATACACTTGAACCAGTTGTCAATTTTTATATTTTTAAAAATGTTGTTTTCCAGTACACGACCGATTCATCGCGTATTGCCGCCACGTGTACCACACAGTTCCTCTTTCCGTGTCACGATGATCAACTTAACTATCGACTATCCTAATCTCCAATCAATCATTCTCTTCGAATACTCGTGTCTTCTTTACATTTCAGTACTTCCGTGTTTTTCATTTTCTTTTTATATGTACATCATTTTGGCTCGAACATATATAAACCAATTCTTGAGAAAATGATCTGTTCGTCACACGTATGATATGATTATTAGACAAGTATAATATCAAACTCGTGTCTTATTAGTTAAAGGTTTCTTTTAATTAAAAGTGATGAATAATTACTTCAACGATTGATGAGCTTTTAATTATGGTTTTTTCTTCTCGTGGAAAACAAGTTAGGATTATCTTGTCTTAATCATATAATAACGAATCGCCAAAAGAGTTCGAGGACTTTCTCACATGTGTTTTTTAATTTTATACAATAATATTTATTATATGTGTAATTATCTAATTGAATAGTATAGAAAATTATTATTTTTATTTTTAAGGAGATTGGATATTGTCCATTTGTCCTTCACTGACGTAAAGCATTGGTAGGTACTTTCTTTTTTTAAAAAACCTTTGGTAGGTATAATTTAATATGTGTTTTATCAGATTATTGAGCGCGTAAACATACATTACTCGTTTTCAAAATTTGTATTTTATGCTATAAATGGAGAAACGTCAGGATCATTCATTTGGTCGTTAATTATAAGCATTTTCATTTGAATGATTTGTATGCATTCA
Source organism: Isatis lusitanica (assembly GCA_900406415.1). Lineage (NCBI taxonomy): Eukaryota > Viridiplantae > Streptophyta > Magnoliopsida > Brassicales > Brassicaceae > Isatis > Isatis lusitanica. Next base: position 63,426 of record OVBB01000030.1, read on the forward strand.
TTTTTCAATGGGAATAATATATACTTACTAGTTAGCAACTTCAAAACCTATTTACAACTAGATTTCTTTTTTTTTCTTCTGTCAACAACTAGATTTTGGTATGAGAACAATTCTTGAAACTAGAATTCTCATAATACTCTTAATCAAATGTCCAAAGTTTACAGTCGCAGACTCGCAGTTAGTAGTTTTAAATCAGTATTCTTGAAACTAATTTTTAATATGACATAAGTCCATATAATTATTTATAATCATGAAATTATTTTGTTAGTCAATTTTCTAATTCTCATTAACGTCGATCATTGTTGTAAGTTGTAACAATAAATATTAATTGACGTGATAGACTAGTTACAGTGATAGTTTTGGAATTTCGGTACTGACTCATTTATTTTGACTTCGATATGGATTTTTTCTATATTTTACACGAAATCGCTAAAAATATTTTTACTCCATGTTGAAAAAGTTCTCAAGATATCTACGTATTTATACTCACCATAATTAGAAGATAATTACGGACGTTTCCAAAAGGACAGATATGGCTTCTAGATTGAATTTATCATAGTAATAAACTGGATTAATTATCGAAGAACTATCTATCATCTTGACCCGCAATTAAGGCGATAGTGACTAAAAATATATTATTGTTTGGGTGTAAAATACTGAAAATATAGTATTTGAATATAAACATTAGAGTATACTTTTCATTTAAATTTTGAGCTGTTTATAACAAATGGCCAGCCATGAATACCAATCTTTCTTTTCTTTGTTTGGTTTTAAATTTTCTTTCTTAGTCTTTTAAAATATCGTTACGTCAACGTTATTATCTTTCTTTTTTTTTGTTATAATAAAACTCGTGATTATCGCCGATGCTAAACTTAAAACCTTTTCTCTTTTTTTTTTCATTTTCATGGACCCCTTAATTTATCCAATGTCGGCAACGAGAAAAGGTTTTACACTTTTAATTAGGCGGATTTAGTTTTAGGTGCAGTTTTACATGGTGCCTGCACTTGGATTTAGTTAGAAATTAAAATTTGGTGGTCTAGGAGATCAAAGACTATTTGTTGAAAGAATTTTAGTTTCATTAAACAAAGGGAAAAAAAAAACATATCATAGACTCATATATAATTCTAAATATTTGTTTCTCCCATGCATGAAATGAGTTGTCAATTTACTAACAAAGAATGCTAAATGTCGATCAAATTTTATTAAATCACAGGTCAGAGTCTTATTCAATCATGGAACTCTTCGGGGTCACATTCGGGGTATTAATAATATCTACGATAATTTGAACAGAAGTCATATAAATAAAGCATGCAAGAGAAATGATATAATGCTTAAAACAACACAGCGATATTAATAACAAAAACAATAGTCCAAAAATGCAAAACAACGACACTCAGAACAAATAATAAACAGATTAAAAAACTCAGCAACAGAAATAACGAAATAAAAATCAAACACGAAAGTCCATTTGTTAAGCGAACATTAAAACAGTAAAAGCCACAGTTAATACTGTGGTCAAAACCGAAGTAACGGCCACACCACTTGCTGCATTCTTGGTACTTGGCGCCGGCGCCTTGATGTCATCGGCGGCCGGAGTTGAAGGTGGAGTGTTCTCAGGCGCTGGAGAAGCCGGTGAATCATCAGGCGAAGACGTTGGAGGTTTTGCCGGGGAAGATGTTGACGACGATGGAGAAGAAGCAGGCGATGGAGATTTTGGTGACGGAGAGTGACTAGTCGGGGACATCGACGGAGGAGTCACCGGAGAGACGGGTGACACAGGGGAAGGAGATTTTGGAGGCTGGACGGTTGAGGGAGCTTTCGCCGGTGCAACTGGAGAAACAGGGGTGTGTGCTTGTGGAGGTTGAGTTGTTGACGGAGCTTTCGCCGGTGCAACTGGTGAAACAGGGGACTGAGCTTTTGGAGATTCAGCCGTTGACGGAGCTTTCGCAGGAGCAACTGGTGAAACAGGGGACTGAGCTTTTGGAGATTCAGCCGTTGACGGAGCTATAGCCGGAGCGACTGGAGAAACAGGGGAATGGGCTTTTGGAGATTCAGCCGTTGAGGGAGCTTTAGCCGGAGCAACTGGAGAAACAGGGGAATGGGCTTTCGGAGGCTGTGCCGTAGATGGAGCTTTCGCCGGAGCAACAGGGGTATGTGATTGTGGAGGTTGGGCAGTAGAAGGAGCTTTCGCCGGAGAAACTGGTACTTTCGGGTTTCTGACGGCGAGGACAACGACGATCAACTTCTGGCCCTTGATACAGCGATTTTGATTACCACTGATGAAATAAAAAGGACCAGATCGGTTAAGAGTAACCTCAGCCTCTCCATTAGCAAACTTCTCTAGCGGATTCCCAACGTTACAGGCGTCGTAATCTGCTTTCATCACTCGTTGCACCGAGTCCAATCCCTTGGGAAACTTAAAGTCTGCAAAAGATTCAACCTTTATGTCACAGTCTCTTCCATAAAAAAACTCGGAGCTTGAAACCCACAAAACGAAAGAAAGAATCTTACAGAGTGTGTCATTGACTTGGAAACGGTTTCTTTCAGCCCAAGTATTGTACCTCTCGCGTGGGTTTGTGACCCAAGCGCCGTTACCTCCGACGTAAAACCTACGTGCATCAGCGACGGAGAAGAGAGTCGCAAGAGAAGCGAGGACGATGAAAGAAAAACAGAGACTTTTCATGATCGCCACCATCGGTTTTGGAGGAGCGGCGAGATGGGAGATCTGAGAATAGGTTTTGTGTGTTTGTTTGGTGATTTGTGAGGAAATGAGTAAAGTTATGTAGTGATTATATAGAAGTTTTAGGAGGTTTTAAGGAATATCTAAGAAAATCTGTCAATCTTACAGAAATGGAAAGCAAAAATTGGTGACAGGTTGCTTGTTACTTTCTTTCTTTAATAAAAGAGAGCATTTTTGGTAAATTAAATAAGGGATTTGAACGTAGTGTGGAAAGTTGAAGGCATTTATGTTTTTGACGTGTGAGAATTAACTCACGTAGTAACTCATTTTCCATAACAAGTGATTGAATTGTGGATTTTTACCAATTTCTTATTATTTATTTCTGATTAGTGATATACTGTACAATAGTGACCAAATTATGTGAATATGGGCTGTTTCTTCTTCCCCCGTATTTAGTTCGATTTCTTTCCGCTGTTTATTTAAACGTGAATATTATATAGATTGAAAGTAGTTTGATTTCTGATTAGCAGTGATTAGATTAGTTTGTGATCTACTTCCGGATTTGGCTATACAATTCGATCAGGTTTCAATGGGTTTTTCTTTTTGTAAATATATAAGTTGAAACTAGAGTAATTTCGAAGTGGGTTTTGACTTCTCAAATCGATTCTTCCTTCTAGTTAAGAAGAATCCGAATCGGACTCTACTCTGAAAACATGAATATTTGATTAAACATGAGTCATTGTGTACGTGCTACTTAAAAATAAGAGAAGCTAAAAAGATTGCTTTTTGGAAATCCATGGGTCGTTGAAAGCCCAAATTGAGTTGGATAGAGAAGGCCCAATAGCTTTATTTTTATTTTTATTTTTCGCGCCAGACAATACGAGGCAGATGGGGACTGGATAAGTGGATATCGTCACAAAACGAATACTCACTGCTCTGAATTTTGGACCATTTTGTATCTCTTCTTTTGTGTGACAAACAATAGTTATAGAACAATAAGGAGACATCCATTGAGTATATGTCATATGGATAAAATGGGTTGTTATATATTCAACTCAAACACAAATGGGTTTGTGTTTCAGGGTCTAAATATCGGTAGTATATATTACATTTCCATCCCAAAAGGCCAAAACAATATTCTAAAACTACAAAAACAAAACGCAAAACAAAAAAAAAAAAAAATTGGTTTGAGACTTTGAGTTACAATTTCGCAACTTTTGTTTGATAAAATATAAATGTTAGATAAGTATTGAAAGGACAATATAAAGACTTGCACACACTCTCGCTAACATGTATAATTGCATATGTATAATATATTAACACTATTTAACGCTGATATTTATGCAAACACGATCCAAAACATGTAGTGATTGAATAAAAGATATGAGACCAAGACCAACTCTAAGAATGTGATATCCTTGCATGAAACCAAAATTAGTGAAGGAGGCACGATGATTTCGAGCTTGACGAGTTGGGAAGTAAACATCACTGAGGTCATAGGGATATGTTTAGAAAAATCAGGAAGAATCACGTTGGTGATGAAAAATACAAAAGCCTTTGTCTTTTAGAAAGACCATCATTTTCGGTGATAAGGTGATTCTTGGAAGTTTCATCTTATCACCGAAAATGATGGTCTTTCTAAAATGATGGTCTTTCTAAAAGGCGAATACAGAAACTTCCAATTAAAGGCGAAGGCATAATCACGTTGGTGATGAAAAATACAAACTGATGGAAAGCTACATACAACATGTATTTCTTTCCTTAGTCCGAATACAGAAACTTCCAATTAAAGGCGAAGACTTTGGAAGTTTCTGTATTCGGACCAAGGAAACAAATACATGTTGTATGTAGCTTTCCATCACCATGTTGTCTATAATTTAGCGTGTGTATATACATCGGGTAAAACTTTTAATATTTCTTTTAAATCTAAAAAATTTAGTGATGAAGAAACTAGACAGAATCATATTTTGTTTTTATATCGATATTCAACAAGTAAAGAGCCAGATAAAAGTTCAAATAGGTAGATTCAATTTTGATTCGGTCCATATACTTGTTAGAACATTAAGAATCAAAACTCAGGTCCCAAACCAAAACTGAGAATAGCGACTCTATTACGAATCACATAAACGCAAACACTCAAAAATCTCATCATAAGTGGGATTTGGTAAAATTGAAGTAAAATTACGGAGAAACAATAACAATAGTTTTCACATATTCAGGAGAGTAAATATCGAGCAAGCAACATTATTATAGTAGAGATTAAACAATATTGGCAAATAAGAAAGTTACTAAACAAGAAAAAGTACAAGTCACTTAAGCATCCCATCCATAATCATCATATTGCATAGAAATAAAATGAAAATGGGATAATTAATTACATTTTCTTGAAGTAGAGCTTTCACTCGGCCTTCTCAGCTTTGGTTTCTTTCTTCTCTTCTTTCTTTTCTTCTTTCTTCTCTTCTTTCTTCTCCGGTTTCTTTTCCTCTTTTTTCTTCTCTTCCTTTGGTTTTGAATCTAGAGCTTTTGGTTTGCCCTGCTTCGGTTTCATGAAACAGAAGCAAGAGCAGCATGGACACTGGAACAAGAACTTCATTTCTCTCGCTCTCTCTCTCTCACACACACTTATCTTCTTCTCTCTCTATCCCACAATCTCACACACACATTATACATTGCTTACTTAAAAACTAAAGCCTTAATGAAAGTAGAGAATTGATTGTGCTTTTTTTTTGGTTACTTGTTTCTGTGTGCTTTTTTGACATTTCTCTAGCAATCCTGTCTTTTTCTTCTCGTCTAATAATGATACTTTCATTGGTCCCACTACATTAAAATTTAGTATCCTTCTCCAAGCAATTCTCTTTATTATTTTCAATCATTTTTCCCTAAGCTCGGCTGGAGTGATAGTGTCCTCAGTCCTGACGGTGGCCAATTTCTTTTAGCATTTAGTGACAACTAAATCAAAGAACTCTTTTAATAGCTTTCTCACTTATTCACGATCATTCATCTTGAGCTTCGGTTATCGTTGAGATAAGCAAATCATATCTAGGACCAAAGAACCAACCATTAGATAACATGTTGTTTTCTCAAGAAACTCGATCTTGTATAACATATAAACGTATCATCGTTTGTTTAAGGGCAGACTAAATGGAAAATATGGAAGGACATGACAATGTATAACTGTACCAATGTCATGTGGGGGAAAACAGTCTGTTCTTTTTTTGTATATTCATGCACATGCATAATAATTTACATTTGGAGTGATTTTGAAGTGTTGGAGAAAATAGTAATTGATAATTATTGTAGTATGGAAAAAAAATGTCATATATTATTTTGGATCTTTATGTGTACACTGATATCATATGGTTGGATTCCACTTCAGTCTCTTTCAAACCAAGTGGATGGCCGCACTGCTCTACCTTCTATCTTTTTGTGGGACCTTGGCAAGGATTTCTCTGGTAATATCAATTAATTGCAATACCTTATAATATATACTTTTTTTGTTGAACAGCAACTTATAATATTAATCAAAATCGCATTTTATACACCGTTTAGGTTTTCCGGCTCATGAACTCCTAATAGCATTGCAGAACTATATGGGCTTGGCTTATGGGTATGGCCCAAGATTTATGGTCTCGTTAGGGTTTTATATAATTAGAAAAATTGATGTGAGGCTCATTGTAGAAAACCTCTTAACATATTGTGGATGGAGTCATTCATCTACTCATCTTGGTTACATATTTTACGGTTTCATTTTCTTATGCATGCTTATATTTTTTATAAACAGTGTAGCAAAGAAAAGAAGAATATCTATGGAGGAAATGAAATGCATCTAAACTAAAAAAATACAACAAATGGGATTCGGAACAAAAATGCTTTGTTACACTGTCTTTTCAGCTTTGTGGTACTACAGCCAAAACCAGACTATATGAGCTATGTAAGATAGCCAGATAGGCGCAGGTTGATAAGGGAAGTGCACCAAATGGTATGAAGAGAATGACAAATAAGGATGATCAAAACAATTAAAACTAATTAAACACTAGGCATGCACTAATATATGAGAAAAATATTGAATGAAGTGCGATAGATTCGAGGTTCGATCGTAGAGAAGACTTGAAAAACAAACAAAGTAGGAGCGATAGGTGTACGATTCGATGACTTCACGTGATTTGCGGTGTGTGAGCAGTTGACTATACAATACATTATCAAAAGACATCACTCCATTTTCGATGCTCCCAAACATTACTTAATTCACATAATATTTTATATATATATATATATGAATATAAAATGAACAATCCTTACTTTATATTTACAATGTTGTAGCAGAAAATTCCGTTGCGTCACTACACTCTCGCACGAATACCATCTACCAAAAGTAATTATCAGTACTAATATACTATACGAAACTTTTGGGTAAATTTCCAAAGCATATACAGTCAACAACCTCTTTCCAAAGCATATAAATTAATATTCAGATACTATTCTTACTGTTAGCACTTTTTTTAACTATAGAAGAAAACTGTTAGCACTTTAATTTGCATTGCATTGTTGTACCAATATACTAATATTTTTCTATTATAAAACAATCGAGGGTGTAACTAAATAAACACACACAAAAAAAGAACGGCTATAAATTTATTGACAAAAAGGGCACATCATCAAGGGCCAAGGCCCGTTAATTCATTGTAGTATATGTTTTGCCTCCATTTTGTATTTACAAGGCACTTTTTCGAGACCATAACAATTTGTTATCGATAAAGAAAGTGTTTATAAAGTTGAAGAAAAAAAGAAGAAAGTGTTTACAAAACTTAGATAACATAATAAAAATTGGACCCAGTTAGAAACAAAAAAAAAAGAGATGCAAAAAAAAAACATAGGCATAAATGCAAAAACGTATAAGTCACGTGGGACCCGTGCGTCTGGCCTTTTCCCAGAATCTCAACGGTTCCACCTCTTTCACGGCATCGGACCCGTGACATCCGGCCTGAAAGTCCAAACCGAACCCACACGGCTCTAAGCAACGTCACTCTCCTCGCGCCACGTGCACCCTGAACAGCCATGATGCGTCACAAACTTTCACGAGAGGTCCGATTACAATATATCAATTTCACGGTATCTAAAACAGTTGTCCTATTTCTTGTTAATCCAAATTTTTTTGATAAAAACAATTAAAAATATGTTTAAAATTTTAGATGATACAATATTAATATTAGCTACATGATCAGACAATTTGAATTATTTCGGAACTTTTAATCTTCAGTCCATTATTTTCCTTAATGCGACAAACTATAGAAGAAAACGAAAGCCTGTAAGAAAAGTTTTGACCTAACTACATACTTTTGTTGACTTTGTTCCAACTAAAAATATAGTTTGTTTCCCACTAATGTGTACAAAAACATATAGATTTGTCACAAACGACAACGGCTTTGTCTGCATATGCTTATGATATTTTCGAAAAATTATATATTTTATTTAATGTAACTTATGTTTTTACCCAACTAGGTAAACTAAAGTAATATTTTCTCTGAAATTTGCAAAAACTATTGTGAATATACAATTACAGTCAAAACTCTGATGTGAGCTGCAATAAATAGTTGTGCAGGACTTTGTCACAAAAATTAAATAGTCCTAATATTTACTTGACGATTACATTTTGTAAAACAAAAAAAAGAGACTAAAATTAATAAGTTAAGGAGAGGTGCACACAAGACTTTAGAGACGAGACGAGACCTGTCACGGAAAAAGTTAATAGCAACACTCACTGTTCTTTGAGAAAACGAAAGAACTTTCCTTTTCCGTTTTTTTTTTTCTTTTTCTCTTCAAAATCTTCTATTGTCTTCGCTACTGTTTTCTCCAATCAATTTTTCAAAATATAAAACATTGACAAATGTGATAAACCCCAACTACTCTCTGTTTTTCGCTTTTTAGATTGTTTCTGTCTCGCCTCGAAAAAGACCTGCACTTGCAGAGTGATTAGAGACTTTATAAACCCTCCCAACAAAAAAACTTCGGAATTATCGTTTTCCTGAAAGAAGAAAAAAGGAAGAGACTTTCGCGAATCATTTCAATGTATCAATGGCGGCTGTGAACCCGAAAGCTCTTAGCTTTATTTGGAGAAGCTTTGAAATTTAAGGATTTATTGGCAAACTTGCTAATTGCTTAACGGTATGTACTTTTACTCTCTGACCCATTTTTGTTTTGAGTTTGTTTTTTTTTGCTTAAGTTACAAGTCTTGAACAGTACGAGATACCTTGAATTTCGAGTAGGTTTTTGGGATGTGAGCAGTTTAGTTTATACTTTAATTACAATCGACCTTTACTAGTTTGAGTTCTTGTCTGTTAATTTCTTCTGCTTTGATTTCAGTACTATTTCTTGGGATTCGATTTCATAGATACATGTTGTTGATCTCAATTTGCTTTCACAATGTTGCTTCAATCACAAGTTGTTCAAGCTCGATTCTTTTGAGACATGAGCATGTGACTGTGTGAGTATTCTTCTTCTTCAGGAACCCTCAAGTCTTTATTTGAGACTAGCAACAAAAGAATCTGGGAAATGGCATAATCTTTTGCTGTGATATTGAGCTGGCTAGAGAAGACACTTGTCTCTGATTGTTAGTCATGGTGACCATTCTCCTATTGGTGGTCTTCTTTGTTGGCTCATCTCTGAGCCAACCTACGCTGACATGTCATCCCAGCGACTTGTCTGCGCTGCGGGAATTCGCAGGAGCGTTGAAGAACAGGTCTGTTACTGAATCTTGGCTGAAAGATTCGACTTGTTGCGAATGGGATGGTGTGTTTTGCGAAGGGAGTGATGATGTTTCTGGTCGAGTTACAAAGCTGGTTCTGTCTGAAAAAGGTTTGGAAGGTGTGGTCTCGGGTTCTTTAGGGGAGTTGAGTGAGCTTCGGGTGCTTGATCTCTCTCATAACCAGCTCAAAGGCGAATTGCCAGCGGAGATTTCCAAGTTGCAGCAGCTTGAAGTTCTTGACTTGAGCCATAACTTGTTATCAGGCTCGGTCTCGGAAGCGGTCTCCAGTTTGAAGCTGATTCAGTCGCTGAACATCTCCAGCAATTCGCTGACAGGGAATCTATCCGACGTTGGAGTGTTTCCTGGTCTTGTGATGCTTAACGTCAGCAACAATTTGTTCGAAGGTGAGATTCATCCTGAGCTATGCAGCTCGTCTGGTGAGATTCAAGTTCTTGATTTTTCGATGAATCGTTTGGTGGGGAATCTTGATGGATTGTACAACTGCAGCAAATCTATTCAGCTATCAGTCTCTGGAAACTACTTATCCGGAGAGTTAAGCGAGAAGTTGAGCAATCTCACTGGTCTTAAGTCTTTCTTGATATCCGAGAACAGGTTCTCTGGTGTAATACCAGATGTGTTTGGTAATCTCACTCAGCTTGAACACCTTGACGTAAGCTCCAACAAGTTTTCCGGAAAGTTTCCGTCAAGCTTATCTCAGTGCTCGAAACTTAAGGTGCTTGATCTCCGGAACAACACGTTAACCGGTTCTGTCGATCTTAACTTCACTGAATTCCCGGATCTTTGCGTGCTAGATCTCGCCAGTAATCATTTCTCTGGACATCTTCCTGAATCCCTTGGCCATTGCTCCAAGATGAAGATCTTGAGTTTGGCGAAAAACGAGTTCACCGGCAAAATCCCCGACACTTTCAAGAACCTGAAGTCTCTCCTGTTCCTGTCCTTATCCAACAACAGTTTTGTGGATTTGTCAGAGGCAATGAACGTGCTTCAACATTGCAGCAATCTCTCGACTCTTATCCTCTCAAAGAACTTCATGCACGAGGAAGTGCCGAGAGATGTCACCGGTTTCGACAACCTCGCGATTCTAGCCCTTGGAAACTGCGGTCTCAGAGGTCAGATCCCGAGCTGGCTATTGAGTTGCAAGAAGCTGCAGGTTCTTGATCTCTCTTGGAATCACTTTTATGGAACCATCCCTCGTTGGATCGGTCAGATGGAGAGTCTCTTCTACATAGACTTCTCGAACAACACCTTAACCGGTGAAATCCCTGTAGCCATAACCGAGCTCAAGAGCCTCATCCATCTAAACTGCACCGGTTCTCAGATGATCGACTCTTCCGGGATTCCTCTCTACGTAAAGCGGAACAAGAGCTCGAGTGGTCTTCCTTATAACCAAGTCTCAAGATTCCCGCCATCTATCTATTTGAACAACAACCGACTCAAAGGGACGATCTTGCCGGAGATGGGACGTCTGAAAGAGCTTCACATGCTGGATTTGAGCAGGAACAACTTCACCGGGACGATACCTGAGACCATTTCGGGGCTTGACAATTTGGAGCTTCTTGATTTTTCTTACAATCATCTCCACGGTTCGATTCCTCCGTCGTTTCAGAGTCTCACTTTCTTGTCAAGATTCAGCGTTGCGTATAACCGTCTCACCGGCGCGATACCATCCGGTGGTCAGTTCTACAGCTTCCCTCACTCGAGCTTCGAAGGAAACTTGGGGCTCTGTCGCGCTATTGATTCTCCTTGCGATGTTCTGATGAGTAATATGTTGACACCGAAAGGCTCTTCGCGTAGTAGTAGCAATGGCGGGAGATTCGGGAGAAGCAGCATTGTTGTACTTACCATAAGTCTCGCCGTGGGGATTACTCTGCTTCTCACTGTTATTCTCCTGAGAATCTCAAGAAAAGATGCTGATGATCGAATCAACGACGTTGATGAGGAAATGATCAGCGACGCTCCTAAAGCTCCCATGTCGTCAAAGATCGTGCTTTTCCATAGCTGTGGATGCAAAGATCTGAGTGTAGCGGATCTGCTGAAGTCTACAAACAGTTTCAGTCAGGCAAACATCATAGGATGTGGTGGGTTTGGTCTTGTGTACAAAGCGAATCTACCTGATGGCTCAAAAGCAGCGGTCAAGAGGCTTTCTGGTGACTGCGGGCAGATGGAACGTGAGTTCCAAGCGGAAGTTGAAGCATTGTCGCGAGCGGAACACAAGAATCTGGTCTCTCTTCAAGGCTACTGCAAGCACGGGAACGATAGGCTGCTTATCTACTCGTTTATGGAGAACGGAAGCTTGGATTATTGGCTGCACGAGAGGGTAGATGGTAATATGACTCTTAAATGGGACGTGAGGTTGAAGATAGCTCAAGGAGCAGCGCGTGGGCTTGCTTACTTGCATAAAGTCTGTGAACCTAATGTTATCCACAGAGATGTGAAATCGTCTAATATTCTGTTGGACGAGAAGTTTGAAGCTCATCTTGCGGATTTTGGGTTAGCGAGGTTGCTTAGGCCGTACGATACTCACGTGACGACTGATTTGGTGGGGACGTTGGGTTATATCCCTCCAGAGTATAGCCAGTCTTTGATTGCGACGTGTAGAGGAGATGTTTACAGTTTTGGCGTTGTGCTTTTGGAGCTTGTTACGGGTCGTAGACCAGTGGAAGTGTGTAAAGGGAAAAGTTGCAGAGATTTGGTGTCTCGCGTCTTTCAGATGAAGGCTGAAAGGCGTGAAGCCGAGCTTATTGATGCGACGATACGCGAAAATGTGAACGAGAAAGCGGTTTTGGACATGTTGGAGATTGCTTGCAAATGCATTGACCATGACCCTAGAAGGAGACCGTTGATTGAAGAAGTCGTTGCTTGGCTTGAAGATTTTCCAGTAGAGTCTGTTCAACAACAATGAAATCCTTTGTAAGGATCTTACTTGGTTCCTTAGTTTTGGAATGAAAATGAAGAGTGTAGATCACTGGTTTTGGTTAGAGAAAACTTGGGGTATACATGTAAAGCTATGAACTTTTGTTGATCCAACATACAAAAACAGCAGAAGAATCAGACTTTTTCTCATGTGACACGTTGCAAACATCCTGACAAGCCACCTGTTTTTTTTTCTGGACACTAACTCGATCCTAAGTACTTTTGTGATGTGTTATATGTAACATAGAGTCGTGTTGCGATGTTCTTAACAAAAACAATGGCGGCTTTGTTTATTGCTAAGAGAGGAATCCTAAACATTTACAGAGCATCACCGAGACACTACAACAACACTACTCTTCAATCCTCTCGTTGCTTTGCCTCTCAAGTAAGAGGGGAATCATAAACATTTTTTCTTTTATTCTACCTTTTTGATGCAGTTGTTTGTATTCTAACTCAAAGAAGCTCTCTACAGGGAAGCGATGGAGCAGGAGAGTCATCTGCGAGTATGAACGAGGCGAGACAAGAGGCGATGGGGACAAGTACAGATGCTAAGGCTCCAGATGTTTCAGTCAGCTATGCAGCAGATACTGCGAAAGAAGGGTTGAAAAGAGCCACGGAATTAGCTAAGGAGGAGACCGAAACCGCTGCTGCAACGGAGGCTGCCGCAACAACGGTTGCAGGCGGTGAGGGGGAGAGTGAAGAGAACGTAACCGTGGGTGAGATAGGAACTGTTAAAGGGAAACATTAGTCTTCAAGCTATGTTTCTGTATGTTTAGGACAAACAAATCAATAACGTGCTTATAAAGTATCTTCAAAATGTTAAAAGAGCTTGACATAAAAGCAGAAACAATCAGACAAATATGTTACAACAACAACAACGAGGAGATGTAAGAAAGAAACAAAAGGACAGTCTTAAACAGATCGAGCTAAAAAAAACCATCATTAAAAGCCTTCCTGATATATTTTTAGAAGATTAATCCGTCTTTAAGACTGAACCTTGAACTTGTCAAATCACCTCAAGAACGTCTCCATAACGTCAGGGAACATTCCCGTATTGCTTCCGGAGTTGTTCCTGAACTCTAGTGGTTGCTGATCGAGCGAGGTTGATGATGACGAAGAGTCCATTCTTGCTGGTAACGTAAAGCTTCTTCTAAACTTGCTCGGATGATTATGATGACTTTCAAGGCTCAAGAACTCGTTCTGGTTCTCGAGAGTCATCGGGTTCTGCTCGTGGCTAAACAGAAGTCTACTAGCTTCCTCTGCACGGCCAGTCAAGGCATTGAACAAAGATAAACCGTTGGGCCATTTGATGTCCTCTTCGTGCTCTTCCATTGGAGGAAGCATCTGAGGAGGAGGAAGAGGAGCACTGCTTTCTTGAAGGAAGCCGAATCTTGTTGATGCAGATAGTTGGTTCTGAAAACCAGGGGAAGGTAACAATGGAGAGTGTGATCCCCAGTTAAAAGCCTGAGACTGAGACTGAGGTTGCTGGTTTGGAAGCGAGGAAGAGGATGGAGTCGCAGCGGTTCGGTTTGAAGAGAAGAGCTGGGAAAGGTAAAAACCGGATCGATAACCGATTGATTCAAATATTTGCCTCATCCTCAGCACAAAATGAAGATCTTCTGGAATCTGGTTGAATAAAACAATGAGTGGTTACTTACACCATAGAGCCAAACTGAAAATGTTTAACATGAAGACGTGAAAGGAAAAAAAAAAGAAACTCACAATCTTGCAAGAACCTAGCTGTAACAGACCATGCCCAGCTTGAATCACAGCAATTGTCTGGTCAAAGTTTAAACAGTGTTAAGGTAAGATCAAGAACAGTAATTAAAGTTTGAAAAACTAGATCATGTAAAAAATGATGTTTGACTGTTGACCTGGATGCCTGATTCGAATTGGTCGGTCCATTCTGGAGGAAGCTGCAATAAATTTGTGAACAACCAAAAGCTAGAGTGTAAAGTAACAATCAAGATCATAAATTTCTCATCTAACAAAAAGAAAAAACAAAAAATTTAAAGATCTGTGGAAGATGGAGAAAACGTACAGCATCAAAAGAACTCTGCCAGTAATTAGCAAGATTGGGTTCAGATTCAGATGGTTCTTTGAATACCCATTTGTGACATTTATCAGAAGCAACTTTACCCATCAATCTGCAGATATCATATTAAAAGATTTCACAATATAATGAAAAACTTGAGTGTATATAATACATATGGTTAATCAAAGGTTTGATAATTATATGAAGTGATTAGGGTGTGTTTATATAATCTAATTATCTTCTCCATAATTACTTATATAACCACCTACCCAGTACCCACCCTTCTCCATAATTATATAACTGAATGGACATCTTGCTGAAAGCTTTTCTGACAAGATCTTCACCTTCAATGTCTGGTTCCAGACAAAGATCTTCACTTCTTCCACCTCCTCCTCCACAAAACCCATCTTCCCACATCAACATCCTTTAAAGTTGAAAAAAATCAAACAAACTGTTTCAGAAAGAGATCTTGAAGTCAGAACAGAGCTGCTCTGTTGCTGTCTAAAGATATGAAGAGAGAAAAACTCACAAGCTGCCACTTTCGTCACCAATCTTGCAGCCATTACCACCACGGACCCTCCTGAAATCAGAAAGAGGAGACAACAAAAGATAAATAAACATAGGCAGAGAAAGATTTATGAACAGAGAGAGAGAGAGAGAAAGAGATGTTGTACGGTCGGGGACGAATGGTCCAGAAAACAGAGTAAATCCAGTCGGTGTTCAGACAGACGCTTCTAAGTGCTTCGTGAAGTGCCATCATTCCTACAGCATCTTTGCTTCTATCTCCTCCTACACTTCCTGAGCCCACCATGTCTCTCTACTCTCTCTCTCTCTCTCTTTCTCTTTCTTTTTTTCTTTCTCTCTCTCACTTCATAACCCTTCAGGATTCTCCAAAGACACAGCTTCTTTTGCTAAAGAATCATCACAACTCTTTAAGGTCTTTAAACTCTTTAGCTTTCTTCAGACAGAGTCTCTTTTTTTTTTCCAAATATTTTAAAACTACCCACTGAAAAGAAAAGAGAAAAGAAAATATGTTATCTTTCTCTGTGAGAGCAAAAGAGTTTGTCAACCACAGAGTCTCTCGTCTCTCTCTTACTTTCTCTCACTACTGTTCTTTTGCTTCGAGTCTTTTTAGTGAACAGAATTATGTTTAATCGAAATCCCGGCGACAAGTTAGGGTTTAGCCGTTTAGGGGAATATTATATAATAAGAAAATCAATTATTTATTGGAATATCCGTAAATATTATTTCTTTTAAGGTTGTCACGATGGTCATCTCCACTTATCGAGTTGCATACATAAATAAATATTTGGTCCACCTATATTTATCAGAATTTTAGTTTAACCTTTTAACACGTTTTTAAAAGTTTTAATAATCTTTATTCTAAGACAACTTTCATTTTTCTGAAAGTTTTATGTGTAAGTATTTCGATTTTTTAATAATCTATATTTGGTAAATTTATTGTGCTCCATTTATACTTAAAAACTAGGATCAAAGTATATTCACTTAAAAAGAAAATTTTGGTTAATTTGGACTTGGCTCTAAGAATTTACTTTTTTATTTAAACATTTTGTTATTGACGTTAGCTACAATGTTTCTTTGAAAGTGCTTTATTATGTAATATATAAATGGAAAAATGTCTTTGTACTTACATTTATCATATTTTTATTTAAGACATGAATGAAATTTGTCAAAATTGCATATTTGTCAATCGAGCAAAAAAAAATAGAAAAAGAAAAATAGAGACGGTGGGGACAAGTATTATCTTCTTTCTGGCTAGCAAGACAAATGTAGGTGTTGAGGGATGACAAAAGTGGTTCTGTTTTTGTTTTCCCCTCTCATCACTCACTACCATCTCTTCTTTAAATTATTACTTTACCCTTCTTCCTCTCCATATATTACGACCCAGGACAATTTTTATGTTCTATCGTATTGAAAATGAAGGTTGGACCATTTCATCTATACATCTCACATAAGTTTCATTGCGGAAGTTTAAATTTAAAGAGCAAATTAATGGAAAATTTTAAACTTTGTTTCATGGATACAGTATACTTCAGTCAAGTAGCAACTGGACCGCACGTCGTCTTCGAATCCAGCCCAAACCTACCATCATCTCTTTTTCCTGCTAAGTTTCAAATGGTCTTAGTTTTGCCTTAGAGTTAAAACAATTATTCGAGATGACATTCTCATATTAGCTTCTTTTCTTTTACTTCAAATCACATATATAAATGATTAAGATGCGGACGGATTTTCTCAAGGAAGAAGCTTGTTCGGCACCTAATTACAAACATGGACAAATAAGAAACCTCTTTAACTAGGGTTATGCATAAGAAAGTCACCACAGGCATTACAACCACGAATTTTTAAAAATAAAAGGAGCTTTTCTGTTATATAATGATAAGTTCATGCATCGATATTTAATAACTCGGGCATTGTTAGAGAAATACTCCTTTCAAACTTCTTCCATGGAATGTGATTATGTGAAGTGGCTCTGATGAATTCATCTCATGGATAGAGGAACATTTTAGAAGGTAAATGGACAGACCCTTAGTGCTGTTTCTCTCAGCCATCAGCACCAATAAGTCCACTATTTCTAGAAAACATGAATCTTGAGGTTTATAATTTTATCTGCCAAGAAACACAATAGTGGAACTGGGATGAAATCAAAAGGCACATACCAGAATATGAAGACTGCATCAAGCTATTACATATCTGAGTTCAACTCGCCAATCTAATTATCTAGTATGGAGGAATGAGAAATACAAAGACATGCTACAATTCGATGATTCGATCATAGAGAAATCAGTTGTAGAGGAAGATTTTTTTTTTTTTTAATTGGATACAAATATCTGAATATTAAAATTTCTCCTAAAATTCAAACATTCTTATTGAAAGCTAAAGTGGTAACGATCCATGCAAGAGAACGATTTGTTAAAAGAGGACTTATCATACGGTAGAATTGTCTAAGTTGCTCAAGACTATAGAGAGTGTGGATCATGTTTAGTTACTTTAATTGTCCATTTTTCAGCGACTATGGGAATTAGCTCCAGTTAATATGGGACTATCAGTTTCTTTACGGAAGCACAAATATTAACAAACTTACAATTATACTTGGATTTGATGCAACATTTGGACAGCTCGTAATCATCTGATCTTTGGAAAAAAGAGCGTTCACAAAGGAGGCCGTTGTTCTGAAATCGATACAAAAATCGAAAGCATGGCAACAAGCTTAGGTGTACCTACCAATTATACCACGACTACCTACACACAACCCTCGAAAACAAACAAAACTCCAAGAAAGAATTATTTGTTATGTTGATGCAGCTTGAAACAAATAATCTCAGAATTGTGGTGTTGGCTGTGTTTTTAGTGCCGATATAGATGTTGAATACTTTAAGATTTTAGATAGCAGATAGTCAATACATTCTGTTTTTGCAATAGAAACTTGGGCCATTCATCGTAGACTAGTGAAAGTAGCAACTCCTAGGATTTTAGTTATTCTACTACTGGGGAGGATTGCATTGAAATCTCCAATATTCTCTTTGTTATTCAAAATCTCTCTTAATTTTTTTTGTTCTTTTTGTTTGGATTGTCCAATATAGTGTTTGCAAACCTTCTAGCCAAGCAATGACTTGTAAACTTATTTTTTTTTGGTTCAAATGGCTGATTGGAATAAAAAAAAGTTATGACAAAAAAACTTTTAAAATCTTGTTTTTATTCACAGAAATGTTGTTATGTATTTTAATTAAATATCAATTTTTGACCTAACTAATCTATTATTAGCAATACATTTTATTTCTTGTGAGTGAATAAAATTGAAATAACTTAATTTAATATTCTACAATATGTATAGGTGATACTACAAAAATTAGAGACTACCTTGATTTCAAATTATAGAGAGAAGAATCAAAATCTAATAAAACAAAATTATTTCAGAAAAATAAATTATTTATATAAAATACTACAAAATACAGTGTCTTACATTTTTGTTTTATATATTTATATTATTTAAAATTAATGTAAACAAAACTTACACCACTTACAAAAAACGATTATACAAGATAGTGATACAAATAATTCACATTAATTTAAAGTAGATAATGCAAATATTTGTATTTTTTGTCGGTTGTAAGAAGTAATGTCAATGTTTGTATCAATAAAATAAATGATATTAATATTTGATACAACTATTATAATTGATGCTAAATGTGTGTTTTATTTTTAAATTAATATTATCATTATATCAAATGTAAAAAACTTAATTTAAAATTATTCAAAATTATAAATAAATATATAATAATAAATGATTTAGTCAAAATTATTGTTAAGATAGCACATCAATAATTTTCTAATAAACCAAAATAGTCAAAATCAATCTTATTGACATTAACTAATCTTATTGACATTAACTTGAATTACAATATATATAGAAATCATTTGTCTTTCAAATCTCCTCCAGGGTGGAACATTGCAGCAATGTGGGAGAATAGTTACATAAAATTTTATTGATATAGATTTTATAGTATTTTCTAATGCTAACAAAATGACTAGTTGTATCATTATTTAATTGATGCGAGTTCATATTTTGTATCATTTATTAATATAATGAAATTAATATAAATTTGTATCAATTTTATGGAACTGAAGCTAAATTAAGCAATAACAAAATTAATTATCATATTTGATGTTAAACCATATATTTGTATAGTTTATCAAAAAATAATTCAAAATGATATTATTTAATTTTGTGATACTATTAAAGTAATATAATGTGTCTCTTTTTTGGGTAAAACTAGTTAGTATCTAGCTGAAGGAGAATATAAACATGGTTCCATCAATACAGAGAAACCACAGGCAAACACACTAATATTATTACAAAAATAAATGTAATAATGAAGTTGTGCATATTAAATTTAATTTTAAACCAAAGTAAAAGTTAAGTCCAATAATGACCATTTGAGCACACGAGGAACAAATATTATAGTTAATGGATTAGTGATAACTAAAGTGTATACAGTCCAACTCTTTTAAAATCAACGGAGAATATTGATATACAATTTAGAGATAAAGTTATTAAATTATAAAATAGTCTACCTAATCACTGAGATCTGTCAAGACAAAGAAAATAATTAATAGCAGAAATGTACTAATTTAATCAGATTAATTCAGAAAAGAAAAGATCAAGAAAGGAGGGGGTCACGTGCGCACGTGCCGTGAGCAGTGAGTCGGTGCGTCACTTATCGTGAGGAAAGCGAACCGCACGAATCGCGGGACTGTGCTTTCTCCGCCTGCGACACTCTTCACGCCCTCTCTCACAAACCACGCGCCATCTCACGCAACATCACATCCATTAAGTAAATTATCAAGAAACTTAAATTTTGGGATTGGAACCAAACGAACCTTAATTAATAATTATGCAGATAGACACGACAAAATGCTAATAGACTATGTTTTTAAGTAATTGGTAATGATATTTTATATTTCAACGTTGCTTATGCACGTCTATGACTGTAAAACTCTAATCTGGAATTTGTTAAAAAAAATTACTATGTATGATTTATCTTGATTTTTTAACAGATTGTTTGTAAAGTGGCACATTCTTTTTTATTATAGACAGAATTCAACTTACTATTTATATTGTTTTGTTTTTATTTATTTATTTTATGATGTTTAAATTGCAAGACTATTAGTATAAAGTTGTTTTTTTCAGTTGATTATAAATTTGTGTTTTTTTTATTATAAATTTGTTGAATTTCTTTTCTATTTTTTTATCACACAACATCTTATTTTGCTTAAAGATAAGAACTTACAACTTGTTTAATCTGCACTCATCAATTGAATTAATTGGAGCATTAACCAATCGAAATACATCAAACATCATCATCTATCTTCTAACAGTACTTTCAGTCTTTTCTATTCTAGTAATGCTTGTATGTCGAATAATTTGCTTTATAGATTCCAATAACATAATTATTAAGGACATGAAATATCACTATATCAGGGAGACACAAACAATGAAAGGAAATGTGAAAATAAGTTTTTTTTACCTAATTGAGACAGGCAAATAGCGCGTGCGGGGAAATTAGAGCGCGTCGTGTGAGGAGGAACTAAAAAACAACAGATGTGTGAGTGTGAGCATTCAACTAGGCTCCGCATTGACCGGCCTAGGCCTCGATCTAACTCCTCCCACGACCGTATCTATGGTGGGTCCTTCATCGTATCTTATTGTGTTTTTATGAATATAGTGTGTGTATATTAGTATATATATAGTAGAGTACTAGAGTGTATCTGTTTAGATTTAAAATTAAGAAAAGCAAGACTGAATTCTCAAACGGTCAGAGACGTCCTTAATCGTAAAAAAGAATTCTTAGGACCTAAATATATTAATCAGTAGTGAAATGACCGATCGTGAACTAATCCATTGCATCTAATTGTTGGAAACCTATTATTGTTTTATAAAGCCTCAATAATCGTACAGATAACTTTAAATTTAATAATTGTTTTAGATATGATTAATCACGCTTTTTCTAGATTACACACTTCGATTTGTTTCCATTTGATTTATATAAAGACAGAAAGCAATAATCAACTTGAGAGGTAACTTAGATGTTCCATAATCAACGGAAAATTTTAGTAAATAGAAACTAGACCAAGTCACATTTTTTACTATCTATTAATTATTGCAAGACAGTATATTTTGAAAGTTTTGTGAATTTTTTATATATAGGATGTATATTTATGTTGCAAGAATATCAAAGAATAATTAGAGGTTTCACTATTTATCTTCTTCTTCCCCTTAAGTTAGGGTCTTCACGAAATAAATAATCTATCCTCTCTAATACGGACCTGATTACCAATATAGTTACTTTTGTAAAAGTAAGAAAAGAGCGAACTAAATAAAAAGATTCAATATTGGAAAGTTGAGAAAAAATTGGTTGACGTGTAATATCTAATACGTAAACAGCAAGAAGAGACATGCTCTTATGAAGATGCTTTGTGTTTATAACCAACAAGGCAACAACGCAACTTCCTTAGGTGCATGATGCGAGTTTCTTTTAGCTGTTGTTTGCAACAATTTTAAATATAAAGCAACCAGTACTCTGTCAGTTTCTTTACACAGAAATAAAAAAAAAAGCTCGTCTCCTCTCATCCTTTTTATTAGATGCTAATCCTTTAGATTATCATGAACGTTTTCTTTGTAAAGAAAATGCATATGTATATACTAAATTTGGTGGTAGAAGAAAATGGAAGTTAGAGGATGAGATATGCAAAAATGGAGGTAGAGTCACTGTCACGTGCGTCTTTGTGGGTGGTTAAGAGTAGAGCGTGCATACATTATATGTTCATCTCTGGTGGGAACTAAAAATTACAAAAGTACATACAAAAGACCACTTCCAAGTTCCACCACCTTCTTATTTCTTCTTCATACCAAAAACAAAAAGGGGACACAAATTACACATTTACCCACTCTTGTAACCATGTTTTCCTTTTTCTTTTTTCTTTTTGGTAATCTAATTTTGTACTTCAAAATGTAGACTAAAAGTTTCAAAGGTGATTACTCAGCCGGAATTTTCTTAAAATATGTTTTTTGTTTTCACTATTCAGCTGAGATTCCAAATATCACCGAAGTCTTATTTGCTGTATGTATCTTTGCTATAACGTGGTAGAGAGAGCAATAAATTAAGGGACGGGCTCTACATATAATATACAAGTGGGCTTTAGCCCATTCAGGTGATTACTCCTTCTCACACTTCTTGATCGTTTCAGTGCAAGTTGTCTATATATAGCCTATAGTACTCACCATCATCTCTTGAACATAATCGAGGAAAGGTCTGAAGATCAGTTTTTCTTTTTCATTAATCCTTCAGTTTTCAATAGTCCTTGACCAAAAAAATCTAGTATGAATTAAACCAACTAACCATACCTTGACCAAAAAAATAAACATAAAAAAGAACAACTTACCACACATGTGAATATCTTCCATGACTTTTGGAATAGAGCAAATTCTTGAAAAATAACTAGAAGCTAGTAATGTACGCCTAATGTAATGCATTTTCATATATAAAACCATATAGCTATTTCACTACTTATGTGCGGGAGGAGCTATACGATGATTCGAGAGCAGCTAACCATCCTTGAGAGAACATGCATGCATGTTATGTTTTTGGCTAATTAAGCTTATTTTGTAGTTCGGTGTATTCTGTTTGCTGTTACTTTTGTTGTATTTTCACTTATACTCTGGGAGGTGGAGACAGTAAGTGATGATGGTGTTGAGATCTCGGAGTTGAAGATATACTCGAACAGTCGAACTCTGCATATATCATCCTCTCGGACCTCTCCTATATATTTCT
This sequence comes from Isatis lusitanica, assembly GCA_900406415.1. Taxonomy (NCBI): domain Eukaryota; kingdom Viridiplantae; phylum Streptophyta; class Magnoliopsida; order Brassicales; family Brassicaceae; genus Isatis; species Isatis lusitanica. Next base: position 86,168 of record OVBB01000030.1, read on the forward strand.
TGTTAATGTTTCTTTGTCATGGGCTGATGACTTTTAATAGGGTAGAAAAATTCATATTAGGGATTAGTTCACTTGGCTACTGTTACTACTGTTATATACTAAAGATGATCTGCGGGTCATTGAATTTTGACAGGAACACTTGTCTCACAACTTCTCTTTTAAGGCTCTTCATTAAGAAGGATCGCATGTCGGACACGATAAGACTGAAAATTATAATTAAAAGAAGGGATGAATGAGTGAAAAAAGAAGAAGCTAAAAACAGAAAAGGAAAGTGCGGGAAAAACGGAAAGAATAGTACCCAAAAAAAAATTGGAAACCTAAAAAGAGGAAATTTTTCGTTACCCATTAATTAATATTCAATCTGATTTAAAAAATAATATTTATCTGCATCGGATAAATGTTAATTAACGTAATAATATTTTCTTTTTGGCCTCGAACAAGAATATTTCTTTTTTAAAATAAAACAAGTTTATACATCAATCTAAAAAACACGGAAAGAATATCACTTACGTGAAGAATAAGGAAAGACTATTCCTAAACTCATGGGACTTAGGTCGTCAAAGACTCTTCTATATAAAGAAGAGGATCTTTATATTGAAAACTCCTCTGCAAACTTCGACAGACTTAGAACTCTTTTCCCTTTAACTTGAAAATTTAGTTTCTTTATTTGCTAGTCTTTGAGTTCAAATTGCTTTTCTCTTGTTTCTTCTCAATTAAAATCCATAATTTATCCTAACTCGAAGTCGTAGTTCAACATTCTCTTTTGCACCACATACACATCATGGAAATCATAGAAGCTACTCCAAAACTGACTTACCAAGTCGACAACAATCCTGAACTTCAAGAAATTGGCACCGTTGTAATCTATACAAATTTTGTCACACCTATTGACATAGACCCGATACTAGCCTGGTCTAGATTTTCATGTTCGTTATCTATCAAAGAATTCATTGAGGATATAGAAGCTCCTAGAAGACAAGAACTCTATTACTTCTTGACAGAATCAGGTTGTAATGAATTTGATGCTAACATGCTAATGCAAAAACTCACTCGACTTGCTATTAGAGTAACTACCTCAGCTGAGTATTCTCCACATTACGCTTTGTCATTGTGGCTGACTTTTGATGTAGTTCCTTTGAATCAAGAATCACACTTCGATAACTCTCAAATCGAGGAGGCGATTCATGCCTCACTTGATGATCATATTATCGGGTTTAGACCCGCAAACAAGTTAGGAGTAAGGTCCTTGAGTAGGAGAATATACAAGAGAAAACGAAGTACAAGCTTAATTGTTGACAAGAAGACAAAACGAAAGACCAGTTCAACTGGGGACCGGTGCACAATTTGTTTAGAAGAGTTTAAAACCGGACGGAAACTCGTAATTTTACCATGTGGTCATGAGTTCGACAATAGATGTATTGTGAAGTGGTTTAAGGTTAACCATGTTTGTCCATTGTGTCGGTTCGAATTACCATGTGAAGATGATGGTTTGTGTTAGTACGTAGTGGCAGTGCTAATTTTCCGGGACTATGATTTTTGAAAACAAAACTGTAATTATATAACATAGTCATCATAAAAGTTATATTATATCAATTTAACTAGTCTTCTATTGGTCTACATAATTTGTGTTTTTTTTAAATAAAATACCATATGTTCATATATCAAATAATTGATGTTTGTTTTTGATGTTTCTATAATCAAATTTACAATTACTATATATAAAAAATATAATTACAGATCTAAAAGAGTAAAAATAGGGTGTAATTCATTCATTTATTCTATCTTGCATTGGTGTAAGTTTATCTTTAAATATTTAATAATTAAAATAGATAAATATGGCATTTTGAGTCATCTTGTGGAAGCCAAAATTTTTTATAATAATTTTATAATCGAAATATGCTAACTTTTCATTTTAAAACAATTCTATAATTTTATATTCTTACAAAACACCACATAAAAGACTGCAATCGAAAAAATATCAACCTTAATTTATTTTAATATATGAATTAACGAGTAGTATAAATATTGACTAATTTTATTTATTTTAATTTGATTAAATCAAGTTAAAATATTTATTATAATATCTATATCGGTTTATTATAAAAAATTCTACTTGGATCATTTTTGAGATTTTAATCTCAAAAAATTCAAAATCTTATAAAAATCAATTAATTAACTTGATTAAACTAATAAATATTTAAAAATTTAGACACCATTAAAATCATATTTTATACTATTGCTCTTTTTGTCATCTATGCTTTTATATATGACAAAAGAAGATTTAGATTTTTTAATATAGATAAGTGATTATTATTTTATTATTTTTTTCTTTCATAAATATAAATTGAGATTAATATGAGATGGAGAATATAATGATTTATTTGGTATAGAAATGAATTTGGTAACTAATGTCTAAATAATAATATATGATTAAGTGAATGGTATTTATTATGTTTTATATCTTTAAATGTGCATATTTAGTCTTAATTATCCTTAGAAGTCTTGTCAAACTCATTAATTTCAATGATATTCTATTTATTATAAGACATAATTCTTGATTTTTTTTAGGAATGATCATATTATAATATTATAGATTTTAAGATATTAGAAAATTACTATTAATCTACAAAATTCAATTTTATTATTGATTTTTTTTGTTTAATTTCGAATCAGATTTTCAATTTAAGATAGGATAGTAGTGACAATATATTTGGATGTTATCTATTTTGTTTTAGGAATTACATATTTTTTTAGGATTTATATCTCGTCAATGCTGTAGGAGGTTCAGCTGCAGAGGAGGAGGAGGATGGTGGTGAGACGACGGAGGTACGGTGGTCGAGATAGCCGGAGTCTTGGAAACCCATTATTCTAGTAGCTTGGTAATCCTTTTTTTTGTTTGGTTCGTTCTTGACTATTTATAGATTTTTTTTCTTTGAAGGGAAGTTTCCATTTTTATTTGTTTGAAAGTGTTTAAAATTCAACAATTGGGGAAAATCTTTAAAGAGAGCAAGAAAAAAAGGAAAAGGATAAAATAAAAATGTCAGCTTGGAATTTCATCAAACACTTTCCATGCAACAGTCTCTCCCGCCATATCCTCAGAGTCAGACCTCGCTGCTTCTTCACTTCCTCTACTCCTCCATCATCTTTTTCAGTCTCGGCGTCTCTCTCTACATGTTCCTCTTCCTTCACCGAGTCTTTCGCTGCACCTTACCTCTCAGTTCGAATCCACTGTCCAAAACATGTCGTCGTATGTACCTCTTATTCTCTCTCTCATACTCAGTAAGTGGATACGGAGATTGAAATTTAGTTTCTTTCTCATTTGGGTTTGTTAGGATCCATTCTCGGAGGCATTGTTGTGTTTTGGAGCGAGCTCAGTAGCTGTAGATGGAGAGATCGATGGAGACGAGGAAGAAGATGCGGCTTCTGGGTCTCCTCTTGCTTCGAAAGAGGTGAAAAATCTATGGAAACTCTATTGCTTGGTTTCTTTCTTCAGCTTCATTTCTAGTAGTTGAGAGAAAAGACCAATCTTTTGTATGATTGAACAATGCTGAACAAATTGAAGCATGATAGGAACGCTTTTGCCAAGTCCCAGCAAGTTTAGCGACAATTGTTTTGATGTAGCTCACATGTTTTAGTTTCTGGTTTCTTAAAGCTTGATCTGTCTGTGTTCTTGCAATCTCATCAGTCATTGTTTGTGTTCTTGTGGTCTTAAATCTTTGGGTTTGTTTGCAGATATGTATAGATTCAATATTTCCAGTGCATGAGGAGGTGAAAACGTGCATCTCACAGGCTGCAAATTCGATAGGCTTGAAAGAAATACCGAAATTCAAAGTTGAAATGGGAGATGAACTTGACTGGATAACCAAAAGCCAGGTGCAGAGGAGGGGGGAGCATTTACACTAAATACTTTACGTCCTGTTTCATAGAGAACATTGCATAGTTATGCTCAGAAACGCTTGACTCAATGGCTACGTTTGTTTGTGGCAATTCCACTTGAAGCTATCTATATCTTTTGGTTTATCTTTTGCAGGATCTGTTTCAGCCTGTTGAAATCGCCGAGAGACTTTGGATCGTACCTGAGTGGACATCTCCTCCTGTATGTTTTCAATACTCTTTAATGATTTCATTGTACTGACACAACATAACAAAGATCCCGTCCTAGCTACTGAATTTACAGAATATGAATCTCCCTCTTTCAGTGTCAGCTTATACAGAGTTCTGTGCGTGTAAAAGTACTGTTTCAATTTTCTTGGCAAGGTCGCTGAAGCGGTAAACATAATTCTGAACCCTGGATTTGCATTTGGGACTGGAGAACATCCTACTACTAAGCTGTGTCTATTGCTTCTACAAAGTTTGATAAAAGGCGGAGAAGCATTCCTCGACTATGGTACTGGTTCAGGAATACTTGCAATCGCAGCTCTCAAGGTCAGAACTCACACTCCTTTTCTCAGTCTTTCACAAACCAATCGTTACAACATAATCATCTTATGTCAAAAGATCTTTATGTATCCTTAGTGTATGACTCGTTTGAAAATTTGCAGTTTGGTGCTGCATCATCTGCTGGGGTTGATATTGATCCACTAGCAATAAAATCTGCAAGTCATAACGCAGCTCTGAACAACATTCCGTTGGAGAAACTGGAGCTATACGTCGCACCAAGTGATAACAGCTTCTTTGAAAGAGAAATACCATTGCGGAAAGAACAGTTTGATGTGGTCATCGCAAACATACTCCTGAACCCGGTTATGGAACTGGCAGATCATATCCTTTCATTCGCGAAACCCGGGGCAACCATTGGCATTTCTGGGATCCTCTCTGAACAGGTACATAAACAGCCATCTTTATCATCTCTTATTACAGTAGTCATGCATTGTTATAGCAAGCAAGCTACCTGCAAGACTGTAATTTGACTTGATCAATGCCGCTTTTGTAGCTTCCAGATGTAAAAGAACGGTACTCTCCCTTCTTGGAGGACATATCTGTAGCCACAATAGGTGATTGGGTTTGCATGAGCGGTACCAAGAAAAAGGAGTTGATTGATAACTAATCACTTCAGTGTTATATCAGAAAAGAGCCAATAACACAAAGCCTTAACAAAGAAAAGGCAATAACAAAAATGCCTAATGACCAGAAGGAAGAGTGGCATGATAATCAGACAGCCTAGTGGAGTTATGTAATAGGCTACACCTACATATGCCATGAAACGTAATGTACTTAAAGATTCATTGTTGTATTCAAAGATTCAGGTCTATGATAATTTAAAATCTGTGTTGTTACCAGTACTGTTCAAACAGCCATTGTATTTGGATTCTGAACAGAACAAAAACAAAACAAAATACAAAAATCTGTCGATACAGAACTATCTTCATGTCGTCCTTCACCTCCTCGGTTGTCTCCTTCCCAAAGAAGCAGCCTTCTTAGGAATGTAGACCTTGTAACTCACCTGAACAAAAGGTTCAAAAGAAAGAAAAAATGAATAGTTTAGTAATTACAGAGACTCAAATCGACTTATCTAAAAAGTACAATCTTTCAAGCATTGCTGAAACTTTACCTGAACCAATTCTCCACCCCTCATCACAGTCATCGTTTTCTTTTCGTACTGTGACTCACCTTTTGTTTCATCATTTGTCTTCTGTTCAGACTGAGACTCTCCTTTGTTCTCATCTAATGCCTCAGTCTCAGCATGAGAAGAAGACGTAGAGCTAAAGTTTCTTGGTTCTATGTTTCTTTCACCTTCATTCGTTGTTGCCAGAGCTAGAGAACTTTCTGGAGCGCTCTTGCCATTGATTCTCTCTGCTTCAGCATCTTGACAACTTTCGGCTTCTTTCCTGCTAGCCAGATTTAAACCATCTTGCCCCAATACCGGTCTAATCAACTTTCGTTTGGTTGTACAAGAGATGATTCCAGAGCTAGCTATAACCTTGGCAGTATCACCAGGCTGTTGATCCTGCTGAGAGGCAAGATCAGCCAACTCTGCTCCAGATTCCTTAACGTTAACGACTTGTGAAATCTTTTCTGAAGTCTCAAGATCTTTGTCTCCCGCCGAAACACGGCGGTCTTGTGAATCTTCAAAATTTTCGGGTTCAGTTTCCAGAGTTTCTACTTCTGATACAGAAGACACCTCTTTTCTAGCTAACTCACTCCTTTGGATCTCTCCACGGAATCTTTTTAAATTCTCTAACGCTCTTTTCTTTAGAATTGCTTCCAGGTCATCATCTTTCAAGCTATTGTCTTGATGAGAAGCTTTGCTAGTTTCACAACTATTATATTCCTCGAATTCATCATAGCCAACAGTTTTACGCCCATATTCATTAGAACCACTTGTATGATAAGAGAGAGTAGCTTCACCATCCCTCTGATCATCAACAATCATATTCTCGTCAGATTCATCACCCACCATGTCTTTCTCTCTCTCATCATTATCATAATTATACGAAACCACAACAATCGATTTAAGCCTTCTAGAGTTCTTCTCCTTCATAACATCATTTTCCACTTGCCAGGTTTCATCACGTTCACTGTCTTCCTCTGACTCATCTTTACTTCTTCTCCGCGAATCCTTAACCTTACCAAGCTTTCTCTTCCCATCACTCTCACTACCATCATCGCTCTGGTTATCACTACTACTGGAGCTTGAACTATAATCTCTCTTACGTCTCTTTTTCGAGCTAATTCTCTTCTTCTTCTTCTTCGTCCCTACATGTTCGTCCTTCCTCTTAGAGTTTTTCTTTTTCTTAACAAGACGAATATCATCATCATCATCATCATCATCATCACTCCCGCTACTAGAATACCTCTTCCGTGACCTCTTCTTCTTGCTCAGTTTAGACCGACGCTTCACTCTCCTGTAATCATCTTCTGAACTAGAAGAGTACAGAGAAGAATCTGAACCGCTTGGTTCACTCTCATCTGAATAGTCTTTAATCCGACGAACCTTTTTTACTTTGCTTCTCTTCGTCTTCTTCTTCTTCACCGATCGCAACTGCACAACACAATGCATAGAGACTTTCAGTAGTGTATCCAATGGTATGTCAACATGATTCATGACTCATCAACCAAAAACCCCTAATTCGAATAAAGGTCGATACTTTAGAAAAACTTCAAAGCAAAAGTTTCGGTTTTTGGTTCTCGTTGACCCAGTTTGTATACATCGGAGATAATGGGTAAGTCGCAAATCACACAACTCATTCAATTGAAGCCATAGGAAAGAGAGAGTACCTTAGACGGATCTTCTTTAGAGCGTTTTGTTTTCTTTGAGGAAGATGAAGATTTGCCCATTGCTCTCTCTCTCTCTCTCTCTCTTTCGCTTTCTCTTCTTCTTCAAATCTGTTCCTGCACAAAGAAAAAGGGGATCGAAGACGAAACGTTAGATTTGAGAACACACTTTTTTTTTTTTTCTCTTCCGGATACTAATGGGCTTTCACTTCTTTATACCGATTGAATTTATCAATTTTAAAGGAAAGGGAAAAAAAAATGAACCTTCGGAATATTCAAATTTCCTAATTTACAAAACAAAAGAGGATATTTCCTTTTTTATGTTGACACAAAAAAAGGTTGTATATTTGATGTTTCTGTACCTTTTCTGAGTTTGGTAGCTACTGATTTGGTTTGGATTTAAGAAATAACTGTAAAAACAAACGCAGTTTCTTTTATAAATTTGACTGATTAAAAAAACACTTGCACAAGCTGTTGGATAAGTAACTTCTACACAAGTAAACCAAGAGAAGCATAAGTCTTCGAAAAGACTTTGAGATATTACACAACACAAGTTCCACGACATTTCTATGTAAAACTCATGTTACAGATTTCTACACAAGTAACAAGCTCTGATGTTGACAAACATTATTCCACACACTCACAAGAGAAAAAAGGGTAAGAATCTAAAGCTAACGTTTTAAGAATCTTCTGTATCGCTTCGAGTATCGATGTAAACCTCTGTCGACAAATCGATTTCATCCACGATCCTTCCTCTGCAAAAAAAGGATTGCAATATAACCCGAGTTTGTAACTGAAACTGTGTGGACCAGAGAAGTTGAGATGTTGTTTATTACCTTTCTAAAACAAATTTGCCTTCCTTGTACTTCTGAGCTTTCTCGTGCGCTGATTCCTACAAACAAGAACGCAACAACGAAAACTGAGTAACAGCTCCAAAGACACGTGGAAGTGAGAGTGACGAGAAAGAGCAGAGATAGGTGAGATTTACATATTTCCAACCAACATTCTGTCCGCAACAGCAGCAGAAAATATCAGCAACGGTGTGCATACCCGAAAGCATCAGCCTTTCCTCTAAAGGACCCATACTTATGTTCACTCTAAAAATTCAAAAATTTAGTATCAGTTCTACATATATCCAAACCCCATTGCAAAAAAAACTTGCATTAGAGAAATGTGAAAAGTGTGTCGATGCAGAGAAGTCGAAACAAGGGCATAGAAAAGACTAGCTAGAGTAATCAGCAAGAATTCAGAAAAACATAAAAGCTCAAAGGCAGTTTCATCTTTAAGTCTATATGGCGTATATGTTTTTGCATTGCATATTGCATAAGCATTTGGCCAATAGTACCAACTATATAACGCTTGACATTGAAGAAACAGAAAAAGTACATAGATTATATCAAGGAAGTTTATACTTACGAACGATTGAAGAGGTAAGCCTTTCCTCTGCGGCAATGGAAGGACTGCCAAAAAATGATGAGTCAGAGACTCAGAATATAAAGTTCACACTCAAAATAGAGATATTCAAAGATAAACAAACATTATACCATAATCTTATAATTGCCTCTAAACCTTCCTCCAATCACACAAGAGTTTTGAGTACAAGTAACTCTAATAATAAATCCAGCTGAGTTAACTTAAAATATAAGTTTAATTCTCCAATCTTTATATCTTAAACCCAGAAGAAGAAAAAAAAACATTTAAACTTGAGAATTTATATCAGTGACTAAAAAAATCCTAGCTTTTTCTTCATTTTCTTTTGCAATTTACATCAATTCCCAAAAATTATTCCCCTGCTGTCTCAACATCTTGCAGTCGCAAGTTTTGTTTTTCTCCCAGTTATAATTTCATGTTTTTGATAGAAATGAAGACCAACTTGCTAAACCAAGAAACATATATAAAGTGTTTCTACACAAAATTCACTAAGAAAACGATTTTTTCAGAGGAGCTACGCTACAAATAGGAATCGAACTAACAACCTCAAGAGATGTTTATAATTTCAAGAAAGATGAGAATTTGTAAGATATCTACTATTAAGTTTCGAAGGAGGAGAAATTAAGAACCTTAGAGATAAGATCATCGGGAAGAGCGAGATGGGTTCTGCAAAACCTGCATCTGTAAGATCTTCCTTCAAGCTCCACCGTAAATATCCTTCCCATTCTCTTCCTTCACTGCTCTTTCTCTCTCTCTTTCTCTGTTTCTTTCTTTTGCTCAGTCACTAACGAACAAAGAGGCCTTATAAGTGATATATTGGGCCTTAATTGAGCCCATTTAAAACTTTTGGTCGCCTAGAAAAGTCTTACTTAAGTCGCTAGAAAAGTCTCAAGTCGCTTTTGATGACTTTTCTTACATTTACATATATATATATGATGGGCAGCATATCCGCATATGTAACATATTACATATACTCGGTAATTTTTACGTATAAGTATTTACAAAATAACTAAATTAAAATTATTAATTAATGTTTCAATTCATTTGTTTATAAGTTTTTTTGATCGTTTTATAAATTATATGGATATACGTAAATATAAGATTGTTTTAAATTATTTTACACTGTTTTTTTAATTAGACATGTGATTTTTGATATAAAATTTTAGATTGTTCAGTTATTCATTTATTGGATATATTAAGAGACATATATTTTCTGAATTAAATTATAGTTATTTTTGGTTCTAATTAAATTAGTGTTGGGTCAATTCTTCATCTTAGATTTGTAAATCTATTTTTATAAATATCTGTCTAATGTTTTAAATTCATTTTTATGTTCATGTGATTTTGAGATAAAATTATTGGAAAAACAAATTAAAATATTTTAGTAATGGTAACTAAAAATAATTATTATAATTCATTAAAAATATTTCTGTAATAACTTTGATTAAAGTTTACGTAAACACGACTCGTAGAAAACTAATTTATCAAATAATATTATAAGAATTGATATAAATAATCAGCCATACGTTTATGATCAGGCCATTCATTATATTGATATATATAATCAGGCATATGTATACGATCAGGCCATTCATCAAGAACTTATAACCCCATGCTCGCACACAGCTGTCTTTCTTCCCGAAAACGTCCAAACCCTAGCTTTTTTCACTTTACTCCCGATTTCTATTCATTTATTGTTAAACCAACTTTCATTTATTTAATCTTTCAACTTTAAAATAACTATCGTTTCTTCTTGTTTTTTGCTATGTTTTACCCTGAAATTTTATATACATGAATGATATATCGTCCAAGACCAAGTTCGGATCTCGTACGACGCGTGGATTGCCATTTCCATGCACCACTCTACTCTCTCCACTCATTAGTACGTATCTACACACTGCATACATGCTCGTATCACGTGCGCCCGTTACTTTGCCGGCCAAGTCCATCAACGGCTGTGCATCGGCCACTTGTCAGGATATTGTTGGGACCACGACCACATAAGAGCATGTGCAGCGGTGAGTTCTGGCTCGATCTCCAAAGACAAAAACTATAAAAAAATGTGGGTCCAAAGTAAACAGTAATGAACCCCAAGCAAATTGACTCTTGTTTACACACTTTTACAAACCCAGGTTCATGAGGTGGCACAATAACATTTGCTCCTTCTTTTTTAGGTGACGAAAATGTGGGTCTCACCTTAGAAAAAAAATAAAAATTGTTATGAACCCCTCTTTTTAAAAACCTCTGATGTACATGCTCTAAGAGCCCATCATCATCGTCGGAGTTTGATGTTGTTTTCTAATATCTTTTTCCCTCTCAGGTTTTGTCATTTGCTACGAAACATGCATATTGACATGTACTTGCATTTAAATACTTAGGGTTCTTGCAATTATTGCTTGATATAAATAGAAATTTGGAGAATATTCTTGGTGGGAAAATTACAAATACTTGAAATTAGTTTTAGTCCGACAAAACAACCCTTATATTTTTACCTCTTTATGTAGCTAAAGCAGTATTTATGTATGCAGGCAGATACCATATATATCATTGCACCAACGCAAACATGATATATATTGATACATATCTATGACAGTTTCGTTGTTAATTTAGTGCAATATAATGGAAAATTCAAATGTACTAATTAATATACTGACGTTTTGTGTATCTATAATAACTTAAAGCAGCTATTTGGGGCCTAAGAAGCTATCCACGTAGGCTTCTGCTGCTTCATTCTCGCGTTGCCACGTCAGCATCGACTAAATTTAAGTGTCTTTTTTTAAATCCGATTCTAGATATTTTGTCTGTGCACCCAAAAAAAACATGTCTAAACAAAACTTAAAGCCCAACCTGGCCCATCGACGAGTTTTAGAATCAAAAACGTATCTTCTTCTTCTTCAACCTTTCCGTCGTCTCCCACTTCAGTTACAAATGCAAATCTGGATAGAAAAATCGCTTCGTATCACACCCGCAACGCTTCCTCACCATTATTTCCCAATCAATGTGATTTGTATCACACCCTCAACGCTTCTTCATTATGATTGGCCACTCAACCTTTGCAATTAATTGATTTCAATGGCCACTAAATCCTGATTCATTCATCCACTCATTCAACACTATAAAACCCAACCAAAGCGAATCTGATGTCGACCTACGACTACCCAAAGTTCTCTCGCTACGACATCATCACCGTTCTCACGGAGACTAATATCGGTTCCGTTAAGGATGTTGATCTCCAAAACCCTACTTTCGACTCCTTCTATGACCTTCACACCAGAATCCTTATTGATCTCGACGTCCTCAACGAGTATGTATCCCTCAGAAACCCTCTTAATTCCTTACCGTCGGTTTTGATAAAGGTCAAGATTATTTTGAGGCTTAAGAGTAATTGCAGAATCCAGATCATCATACAACTTCGATTGTCTTTATATCAAACTGAAACATACATTAGAAATGGTGGAATGTCCACAAGAAATCAATTTATATGATCTATTACAACCACAACCATACCGAACCGAATTTTTCATCAGCGCACTTTTGAACTTTAGTCTACACTGTTTTTGCATTCTTCTTCTTTCTCTGTACTGTTTTTGAGTCTCTATAGTTTGATGCTCTTTTTGGACATTTCTGTCCTCCTTTATTCGTACTAGAGATTCACAAATGGAACGCATAAGACCAGAGCCAGAAGAGTTCACTCTTCTTGATGAGGAACGGCGGCAATGGGAGGCCAAGATTGCTCAGGTAATGCAAGAAAAACATGTTTCCAATAGATAAACTCATTTTCTTTCTTTTTTTTCTAAAGACTATCGATGGAGTTGAATGCAAAGATTGCCAAATTGTTAACTGTTAGAAATTTCCAGGTTTTTGATCATTGTTGATACTACTCTCTACCAATTAAGCTACATCATTATTTCACGAGGTTTAGTGTCTATTGCTCTAACGCTCTGTGAGTTTCGTTCATACACATTTTTTGCTTTCATAGTATTACAGCAGCTTTATTCTTTCATTATATGAGCGAGCTTAATACATGTGTACGATCAATGTTTTCGTTTTATCTATGGATTGCCTTTTGCAGGCATTGAAGAAAATGCCAAAGTCAGCTGCGCAACTGCAAACAATTAACGAACATGTAACCAAGAAAAAACAACTACTTTACGGTTCGGGGAAGTGATGAAAGAGAGAGTACATTCTGAGTTGTTTAGATTTCGGGGAAAACCCAATTCATATTTGCACGAGAAAATTTCATGGGTTTGAAAGAAATAGGAAAATTGAGCGAAAGAGTTAAGCTTTTTCATTGTTGGTTTCAGTTTCAAACATGGAAGCTCTCATAGAAAAATAGAGAGAAATTTGTTCTCTTTCTTTTTCTCTTTTTGAGATTTGGTTTGTAAAAGGAAAGAGATACAAAGAGATGAATAATAGAATTACAGGTTGAACCATTGATGATGACAAGAGAAATTTTCATTTCAGAGTTTAAACAGTTACACCATAGATTTAGTTTCCTTCTCTTCACGACAAATGGTGAAGAAATTATGAGTATGATAAACTCATCGAAACTGAATAAATAACATGCAAAAAAAATTGATTTTGGAAAAAACTCAAAATTGTTAAGTGAGAAAGGATCCATGTCTAACTGGGTAGTCTGTGAGACAGATACGAGCAAGAAGCTAACAAAAACTCATATGTTCTCATACAAACGACTTATACCAATATTTTTTAATTAAATTTACAATAAGTGTTTAGAACACTTATTGTAAAAAAAAGATGATATTGTTTAGAACAAACCATGTATAGCAATGATATTGTAACAAAATGAGAAAAAACAAAAAACAAACTATACATAGCAAAGATATTGTAACAGCGACATGTACTAATGATATTGTAAGCAAACTTATTAAAACAATATTATTTATTAAAAAGATATCAAGAAATTTTCTAAATTTAAAATTATATTGTTAATAGAGATATATATATAATATAAGAAAATTACCTAAAAATTTGTATCAATAAATTTTTTTTTATTAGATTAGTGAAAAAATAAGCTAAAATAGTTTTCTCGGTTATATAGTTAATTATAAATACTATAGAATAAATTTCGTGACAAAAAACTTAAAATAAATATAATAAAAATCAACTACCTTCCAATATAAATAACCAATTAAAAAAATCTCCGCTTAAGAACAAAAATTTCATAACCATTTTCCCCGCGCGTAGCGCGGGATATCATCTAGTTCATTTTAATGACCCTTATACTGACGTTTTGTGTATTCATTTTATGACAGCTTCATATGTGTAAAGTGTTAATGTGTATATTACATAACACCAAGACTCTAAATAGAGTAAAGTATAAAATATCTATTAGATTCGACCAAATTATTGAGTAAAGCTGTGAATGGTTGTAACGAATGGGATGAGATTGTTGTGCGCTACATAAATAAAAACTTGGTCGACAAATATAACGGTTTGGTTTGTAAGCGTATTATAGCAGTTCGATACGTCCACTGCAACAACTACAAATCTTAAAAATTGGAAAATATTATGTTGACATATCATATTATTTGAACTGTTTTTTTTTTTTGTGTGTGGCAAATATCAATTGATTATTAGACGAATTTTGGTTTTAAGTCAACTGGCATAATTAAAGCTTGTGTTTTTTTCTTCTTCTCTAACAATTTCAGCCGTTTTAATCACATAATAACTCATACGTTGGTGTAATCGTGTAGCGTAATGACGTAGAAAGTCGGACGTCCACTGAAAAAGAAAAAGAAAATTAATATTTCGTAGTAAAAAAATATTTCATTTTAGCTGAGAAGCAAAAAAAAATATTAATTTTATCGTTCAAATTAAGCGAAAAAAAGTTGGCCAGCTGAGTTTTATGTACTTTCTGCATGTTCATCATCATGTCGTAAACTTAGTAAAAAAAATTCCGTAAACTAGCTGGTTTTTTTCTTACATTATGTTGCTCAATTTTTTTAGCTAAGACCATTTTTGGAGACGTACGTGTTGACAGATATACAGCCCAAAAATATTTTTCCCAGCAAACAACTTAATTCTTTTTACAAATGTAACCAAAGGTAGCTCAAAATATTCAGCATACGCATGTAAATCCTTTTGGCATCATGAAAAATTGCCATTTAGCAAGACGTATATGTAAGTCTGTGACCACCAATTTCGCTTAGGACTAGGTAGTATAGGTTTGGTGATGCAACAAGAGCAATAATTGATGATGGTAATGATGATGATGATGCATGGTTTGGTGGTACTGTGTTGAACACGTACATATTAACATATATATATATATATATATATATATATATACACACTATACACAAGTGAAATGAAAACGCATAATGGTAATAAAACAGAGGTATTATTAATTATGTCTCTTTCTAAAAATAGAAACATGAAAGCCATCCTTCTGAAAGTGAGGTGGACTGTTGTACAAGACCTGAACTTGAGAGTGGTCCGTTCGTCAGCATGCGCATCATAGTCATCATCCCGTTTCAAAATCCTTTATTGCAACTACTTCTTCCTTGTGAGATTTTACTATTCTAATTGTTTAACAATGCATGACGGTAATGCAATTAGTAGCATTTAAATTATTGGAAGAAATTTACAACGTGCACATCAGGACATGCATATTGTATTAATTATGTCAAATCCCAAATTGTACGTTGTGTTTGGTCGCTAGACAGCAAAACAAAACAAAAACACGTAACTAACTGATTTCAGCTTTGATTGGTGTATAAGCTTATTAAACCACTGGATTGCAAGTACATACTAATTAATATACTTAATTAGTTTTAAAACTTGAAACTTTGTGTACGTGATATTGTAAACAGAGAAAAGTTATAATATATAATAGTATATATTTGGCAACATGTCTTCCTTATGATTAAGTCAATATTAGCTTGAACGTACAAGTCTACATTCGAGCATCTTTAATTGCATAAATTACGAGCTACATACGTAAACTAATTATGGATATTATCTAAATCGGCGACCAATTCTAAATTATACCGGAAAATTCGGAATAGTTTAATTCTGGAAACCTATGCATAACCGCCATATATCAGATCTGCCATAGCGCTTCAAGACGAAAACTCATGTACATAAAGGCCACCGATTACTTAAATATTCCACTATGTCGGGTAATAAACGATCGACAAAACATAGTCACCGTCAAATATCATGGGAATTATATCAAATTTGTGAAGCCATGAAATCAACATAACGATAAACATTAATACATGCATAACAACTATGGCTTACACATACACACGTTAAATAGTCCAGAAACACTTTTATTGTGCACCTTATTCTAACACGCCCGGATAGACTTAACACTACATAATTAAACGAAAACATCAAGCTAGGGGCATTATCAAGCTCCTCCGATACACACTTAGATAATCCTAGGAATTTAAAAATAAATAAAAAAACCCTAACGGGAACACAATTATTGGTTAACTTCTCTTCTTGTGATTAGTAATTCCATACGCAGTCAAGTCCACCATTAAGCAGACCGGCCTTTGTCTCGTTCTCTTCCGCGGTCGTCTGTAGCCAGTAATTCATTCCGGTGCCACCGTGGGAAGAAGGCAGATTAACGGAGGGGGTCATGGTCGATGCAGAAGACGACCCAAAGTAAGGAAAGTGATTGAAGTTTTCTTGGAGCGACCTTAAGTTAGATAGAGTCGAGACGTTCCTAGAGACAAAACGAGGAAAAGGGTCAAACCCAGCCGGCGGAGGCGGTAGAATATGGTTGAACGAGTCAACGTTGACATCTAAGCCTAAGGCAGTAGTAGTAGTGGCAGTGGAGAAACAGGACACGTGCTCGGTTATTGCGGTGGCAGTGACGGTTGTGTTGGTGCTATGGCTGTCGTAGGAGCAGCTGCTGTCGGTGTAGCCGAGGGTTGTGGTGGGGTCAAGGAGAGGAGGGAGTGAGACGGAGGAAGGAGAGCTTGGTTGCTCACGGTAGCTTTTAGAGATGCTTGAGGGTATCTTCGTCCTTTTAGACGCACCGGTACAGCTGCTTACGCTAGCACTTGCTCCTCCTCCGGAGGCTCCGGTATTGGCTAAACCGGTTTTCTTGAAAACCCTAGAGATCACCCATTCGTCCTGAGGGAATAAATTGAAGTTTGTGAGAGAGTTTAAATATTTTATATAATCTTGAGGAAGTCAATGATAAGTAGATCTTAGATATATAAAGAGTGAAAATTGAAAAAACCATAGTGTAAATGCTTGCGTAGAGGGAATGTACATCGGTTATTGCAATGGATGTGGAACCTTTAAGAAGAATTAGTTAAAAGAACATAACTGAAAATTCATTTAATATATCTAAGTCAGTAAATCCTGAAGATGGTTTTACATTGGATGTGGGTTTAGCGTTGAACTTTCCAAAAGTAATATTTATTGATATTGTTAATTTGTCAACTATTAAAAATTTCTTGCTTTAAGAGTATTATATTATGATTGAAATTTAAAGAGTATTTTATGATCCATGATGCTCTCACTATAACCCTAATAAATAGCCATGCCTTTTCAGCCATCAATATTAAATGCAGAAAAGCAAAAAAAAGAACTCAACGTCACCGACTATGTCATAGTCTTGAAAGAAAAAAAAAAAGCATTGTAATTTATTAATCAGAGTTAAAAAAGTTTAAATTTAATTAAATTACCTTAGAGCTTCTGGAGATGAAATGGTAAGAGAATTTGCCTTCAAGACGATATTCATGCATAACCCAATTAGTCTTCTCTCCTTTAGGAGCTCTTCCTTTGTAAAACACAAGAGTCTTCTTCATCCCAACAAGTGCACAAGTCTTTGAGCTATAAATCTCTCTGTCTTTTCCAGTAGCTTTCCAGTAACCAGCCTCCGTTGCTCTGTTCGTTCTCAGTCCCGTCGGATATTTCCGGTCGCGGAGGCTGAAAAAATACCATTCTTTCTCTCCCATCTTAGCTTTCCCTAAAAGACATTGAGAGTGGTTTACTTAATTAGAATCTTCGAGAAAAAGTTACAAGAACTATATGTTAAGTTTAAGTTGGATTGTTTTCACTTACCGGGAAGTTGCCAAGGCTCGCACTTGTTCAGATCAACCTCTGCGATGGCACGGCTTGAGAAACAACCGTCGAGGACCTTGCGGAGGAGGTAATGAGTGATGAGCTCTTCATCAGTCGGATGAAACCTGAAACCCGGCGGAAGATATTGGCTGTCTCCGCCGTGGTCATAGTGGTAATGAGGAATGTCCATGAAGAAAAGATCTTTAAACTTTTCGGGAGAGAAAACTCAAACCCTAAGGAGACAGAAATGTTTTGAAGAGGAGAATGGATGGTTCTTGAGTGAAGGATATGGTTATAATGTGGATGGATATTTTTTTATTTTGTTTCTTTTTTGTACATTGGGATTTGATAAATCAAAACGGCGAAATAGATGGAGTTTTTTTGTGATTAAAATTTATAGAAAGGTCGTAGAGATAATAATAATATAATAAAAAGACAGGTACGTCTACTCTCTCATAGGAATCTGTGGTTTTCTTTGCCTTGTCTTGTAGTAAAGAGAGCTAAGCCAGAGCAGATTATTACATCATATCTTTTAGTTTATCGATATATTTTGTTTTATAGAGTCGATATTTTTTGTATTAAACTAATTAATATACAGATTAATCATGAAGCGTCCATATTTTTTCCATTAAAGAAACGAGGAATGGCCTCTTGTTATTATCTGAGTATGCGTGCGTGCATGAGAAAAAGTGCAGTGGTATTCTCTGTCAGTGAAGAAAATAAAAGAGAGGCTGCAGATTGTATCTTTTTATTTATTAGTCTTTTATTTTCTTCAACAATCTTTTTTATTACTATGCTTTTTGGATACATATTATTTATTGTACATACAACGACTAATCGAAACAATAGTATTATAGTAAGGGGTACATTATTAGACATATACACTAGTTATTAGGGAAACGAAGAGTTTCCATTTTATTTTCAATAAAAAAATTGGATATTATTTCGATAAGGCTGTTTCAAATCTTGGAGTGTCAGCACAGTACATGATTAATTTATCAACAAAATTGACAGAGACTTCGTTACTACACGCCACCACCTTCTCCACCTTTCACCTCTCTCTTTTTCTCTCACTCTCTCTCTTTTTTTTTTTTTTTTTTTTTTTTTTTTTTTTTTTTTTTTTTTNCATTTTCTTTTGTCATGTGATATTGACTTCAAGTCTGTATGATCAGGATGATAAAAATCAAATTCCAAATAATCATTTTTGAGTTTGATGAATATGTCATTGCAAGAGATTTATGATTTTCGATTGAACAATAATTGAAACAAACAGTGATGAATACTTTAGAGACTTGTATATTTTTGAATATTTTTGTTTGTTTTCTTAATTATTATTTTTGAAATATTATAATTTTTGTTTGATTATACTTTCATAGATGTTTTAATTAGGCAGTGGTGAAAATACATCACAAATCCATTTGATTATCATAAATAAAACAGGAAATTTCTTTAATTTATAAGACTGATGTTTTGATCTCGAAACAAAATAAGGTCCTGATCTAGTGGCAATGCATGGTTGCACGTTTAAAGAAGAGATTTGATAAAAGAGAGTTGGGCTCAAACAAAACAGTGAAGCCTATTCAAGCTCCACCATAAGTTCTACAAACGCGTGGATGCACGCACGACCAACGTTCGACAAAGCGAACCACAATATGTTGCAGAATTAGGGAGGAGAGACGATTCTCTCAGGCAGCAATGTAATCGATTATCAATTTTGAACCTAGAATAACTAACGCCCGTCGATGTTCTCTTTGTTGCGTTTTTGTATAAAAAGTATTTAATTGGTTCTTTCAAAAAAAGAGAAGTAATTAATTAGTTTACTAAAAGTTTAGGAAAGAAAAACAAAACAAAAATTCCATCTCGTTCTTCATCAGTTCGAAACTTATAAAGAATACTTTTTGCTTTCTCATGCAACACCATATTTAAATCAAAATCTCCAGTTTCTAAAAATATATATCATCCTTCAAATAAACCCATTAAATAAACGCTTGTAGGACTAGAATATTACATGCATTTTATTAATCAAAGTAACTCGTCTCTTCGACTATTCGTATTCGTGTACATTAGGAAAAAAAAAGACTAATCATAGATTCGTAATTTCATATATGCGTGGGTTCGAGCTATTAAGTGTATAATAAAAAAAAGGCAATGAAGAAGTATGCATGTAAAAGTAATAATAATACATGAAAATCATTATCAGGGACATGCTAAGACTATTACACCTGCTACTACTGTTTCCTAATATTTATTACTGTCTAGAAATTGTAGGTCTATCAATGTGGAGTATCTGTTTAGGCATATCGGCAAATAACAGTAACTATATCTAACATAAATTTAATAATCAATGATAACGATAAGGAAAACATATAATAAATTATTACATAAATTTTAAACAAAGAATTATTATTATAAATAAAAATAATTTTAACTCATATATTACAATCGGAAAATGGATTTTTTAAAGAAAGCTAAAGTTAACAAAAAACATCCGAATTAGAAGAAAAAGACCAACAGGTTTGATATATATATCAAAATGTCTACTATAACATTTGAGATACAAAATAAGTATTTATAGAATAACTAATTAATAAAATATATTCGATTCAGAAAAATACAGAAAAGGGCAAACAAATATTTAAAGCATCAATAAGTAATTATCAAGAAATGAATGAAATAATTCAATGAATTAATATTAGTTTTAATATTTTTTGCTAATGTGGATAGTATAAATAGATTTCTGCTGATGGGGATATATTAAATGGAGAGAAATATCTGCAATTATATAATACTCCATAAATTTGTAAAAGCAAAAAAAAATAGAAAAATATAAAAACTATATAATATATGTATTCGAACAATTTAGAGATCCAATAAATTAAAAGAAGCGTGACTTTCAAATGTTCGAAACGCCAATTTGGGTTTGTTCTTGTCACAGAAAAAACTCCCTGCCATAAGATTTTTTTGTCATCGATTTCTCTATCATTTATTGTCAAACTTCAATTGGTTTTAAAGAGGTGAGGCTAAAAAATATGCAAGGTGACTAATGACTGCAAAAGCAAATGAACAAGCCAATATTAAAATATTTGACGGAAAAAAATTGGCCGATAATAAATAGTGATGATAATAAGTGCAGGGGGTTAACACAGTATTAGCAAACAGTCGAAATTCCCTGGTAACCTACTCAAATGAGTAATAGCCCAATCTATTTTTTGTATGTGGTCAATTTTTTTTAATATATAAATGAAATTAAATTCATACTAATAGTCTAATATTAACGTTTCGAGAGAGGATCCGTTTACTTCAGATATAGACTTTCCGAAAACAAAAACCAGATTATTTGTTTCCTCGATGGTAAAGCTCAAGCAGTCGAAGAGTAGGCGAGGGAAGTAGCATCGCAGGTGAGACCGTGAGATAAATCATTATATCAATACGTGAAGTCGGTTTTCTGTAAGGTATAAATGTATTCCCTATAAGTGAATACTATTAATTAATTTATATAATACTATTATCTGATACTACCAAATAACCGACCATTTTGACCTTATTTTATTAAATAATCAGATGGCACATTGGTAATGAAAGGATGGTATTTATAAATTTCGTACGCATTGAAAAAAATCAATTACCTTCTAAACATAATTTCAGCATTAAATCTTAACGTGTTATGTTAAATGTATGCATATATTTTTAAGATTTTGAATATAGCATGTTATGTTTAAAAAAAAAAAATAGAAAACTACATTGCCCCTGTCGATATCATGGCTGTTTTTTTTTTAAAAATACATTTATGATAAAAAGCATATGATGTAATCGAACGAGACAAAACTATTGTTTTATATATCTATGCTACTATGTTAAATCACATGAATAAATCATGATATATAGCACGGCATTTCAACACATCCCATATAAAAAAAATGATAGTTATTAAGAGGCTTTTTATTTTATGACAATATGTCCAAGTTCGTGGTTTATTTTTAAAATTATAACATGGTTACATATAACTTTATATTATTTGTGATTTTTCACTTCTTTTTTTTACCCTAAGTTTTTTCCTATACACTTCTTTGGTGTGTTTTTTTCTTGGTCCCCTTTGATAGCCTTACACCTAGAACCTCGTAGCTGTTGATGCAACGTCTCTCTTTATTTCTTTTCTTTATTCTTTTGCAAGTTGATGCAACGCGTCTTCACTCTTCAAAGTTCAAAACCATGTCCTTGTAATATTGTACAACCCCCATATTACGTTTTATACGAATAAAATGAAGTATACGTCTTTTTTGTTACGATAATGTATATGTTATACTTACACTGTACGCAGATCGTAGAATTACGTAGTTCCTTTTTAATAAAAAGACTTTTAGTTTCTTGAAACTGCACGATCTCTTTTGAGAAATGAAAAAATAAAAAAAATGCAGCAGGATCGAAGTTGCTTGGATTATTGTCTGTCGTCGAGTAACGCCGAATTCGTGCTCCTCTCTGCTGTTTATTAATTCGATTTAAGATTGCATGCAAGTATTTGTTGTCGTCAGATTGCATACTTATTTCGTTATTTATTTAAGGTTGTGTCAACAAAAATACACAAATATGTGTTGAGAAAAAACACTAAAATATTTATTCCACCCTCAATGATTTCTTCGTTTCTTTTTTATGTATAATTAATTTGCAATGCTGATTTCAGTTTTTAATATTAAAAATAAACTACATAATCTATAAAATTTAATAAATTAAAATTAATATCGACCAAATTAGAGGTAGTTAGATGTGATGAATCAGATATCATATGTATAGTTTCTACTGTTGCTATGTATGTTATGTGTCTAATTTATGCTGGATTATATTTAATATGTGAAAAATGAAAAATGATAAATTTATGCTCTATTTTATACTTTTGTCACGGATACATTATTCTAATATATCATAATTTCTAATATAAAAATCTTTATATATAGGATATAAATTATTATACTATTGTATACTGTAATAAAAATATATTGAATAACATTTTCTCAATAACTCTAAACTAGCTAGTTCAATTATTTCAAGGTTTTATCTTCAAATAAGTTAATGAAATTGACATACACAAGAACAATCTGATAATCTTTATTCATATTCTTTCTTACGTCTTTCTGATTACATAAATTTATAAATTAGCAATAAAATAAGTTAAATATTTTTTTTCTATAAATCTTTATAATTTATGTTGAAAGATTAAAAATATAAAAATATCGATTGAATACATAAATAAAACTTATACAATTCAAACACATGCCAAAACTTTGAATCTTTAGGAATAAGTAACTGAGGAAGCCAAATTGCTATATACATTTTTTTCAATGGCGGTGAGAGACACCACACGCTAATAAAAGAGATAAAATACAAAAGTGGTGGTGCTAGGTTAAGAAAGAAA